>PVIR01021148.1:0-29789 GCA_004026965.1 Petromus typicus
ATTATATTTTTTTCTGTGAGGACATGTATGGGAACACAATCAATGTCTAATGTTTTAGCTGAATATATTAAACCTAGTTTCTGTGAAGAAGAGAAATGCTGTTTCAACAGTTCCGGATTACTCATCTCATGAGCCCCTTGGCGATAGATGTCTGTTTCACTCTTTGGAGATATGACTCCCATTCTAGATTCACACACACACACACACACACACACACACACACACTGGACTTGCAGATGGAACTCATCTCGTCTAGCAAAATCACTCATGCAGTCTCAACAGTATTTGAGAGATCAGATCTACTCAAATACAGCCAGGTCTCTTTGGCTAAAGAACTGAGGCTGCCTTACTTCTCAACTTTCACATATTAGGTTGTCTAGACATAGATGAAAAGATCCAGTCTTTTATCTACCCCCAGAAAATCTGTAGGAACAATTTATGAAGTTGTATAAGTGAAAATGCACCTCCTTATGGCATAATTACTTTCCTTTGAAGTAAGGAGAATCATCCACAACTTTGAAAATATTAAAATGATTTTCATATAACTTCCAATTCATACTCTTTGAGTAAACATTTAAGAGTTTTGTAACTAAGTCAATTATATTTTCTCTAAATTCTGTATCATACCTTCTCATTTTACCTTGGAGTGGGACAATTATTGCTTTATTGACCTAGAAACAGAGCAGAACCTTGAAAGAGAATACAGCTCCTACACAGAAAAGCTTTAAAATATGTATAAAAGGCACCCCATTGAACTGCAGTATGTGGTACCATTTATCTATTAAAAATTAAATTAGAAAAAAGTTGCTGTAATATCTAGTTACATATATGGTTTTAATATAATAGGTAATTTAATACACACATACCTGTTTCTTATACATTAGGTCATCCATAAAAATCAAACAATGTATTCTTGTCATTTCAGATTGCTGTCCATTGTCTCATTTTTAATAAGCTGTATCTCTCTAACATCATTTCATTTTGCCCTCATGTATCATTACTTTCTGGATTTCCTCTTGGTCACTCTTGCAAGTTCCTCCTCTTTCGTCTAACTTTATAGTATTGGATTTTGCTACCACTCAGTCTTGCACACACTTCTTTCTTTGTGTTTCCATTTTATTTCATCCAGTTAATTCATTCACTTATACACTGAAGTCTTGATAATTTTCAGCCACACTTTGAATTTGTAGATCTAACCGCCAATGTCAAATGTGTTCTCAGGACTTCTCTGTCACCTCCACTTGATCATGTCCATAATGACACCCATGAGAAACACCCTCACATCCGAGACATCTCTTTTCTTTCTAATATTTGAGTAACGTGTACAAAACAAATCTGATCCTACCCAGGCTCTTCTAAACTCTCCACTCTTGCCCATTTCTAGAGCAGCTCACCTAATTGCCATGGCCTTTAAATCTCTTACTTGTTGTGAAACTTTTCTGATCACTTAGTCCGATATTTTCACTACTTTCTCATTCAATCTTGACGTATTTTTCTTATAAATCCACTGTCATCTACCCATTATTAGGCCTGTTTTGGTTTAAACACGAATATTTATCTTTTGAAGAACTGGTTCCTGCTGCAGTGCAGTCAGATGTGGGAGCTGGTTGGAGGAAGCTGGTCTCCGACAGCTTGACTCTGAAGGGTACATCTCTTCTTTGGCTCATTTCCTCTTCTGCTGCTGCCTGACTTCCAGCATTCCTCCACCTCATCTTCACCATACTGTTGCTCCCTTACAATTAGCCAACAAAGAACTCAAACCTCTGGACCCTCAACCAAACAAAACTTTTCTAACTACACTGAGCTTCTAAGGAAATTATTTCACAATTCTAACAAAATCTTTCAACGTATTTTTGCTACAGTTCTTGTCTGCTGTTCCACTAGGGTAGAGTATTTGTCATGTTCTTCACCACTTAGAACTGTCACGGCTTGTGTCTAGATGTTCCTCTAAAGCATGGAGTCATCATAGGTGGGGCTTTTTCAGAGGTGGCTGCAGCTGGAGCTTGTGAGGGTGGAATTAAGGCTGTGGTCCTAAACTGGTACCTAACAAAGTTTAAATCAAGGATGGTACCTAACATAAGTTTCAAAGCTATACAAATATGAAAGAAAATACTTCTGGGTATATTCTCTGTACTTGAATTTTTATTATTGTGTGTTTGATGTCATTCCAAGCTGAAAGGAGATGTCCAGAATGATGTAAAATTCAACCAAACTAAACAAATGCTATAGAGCCACTTGCCAGGCATTTAAATTTTAACAATACAAATTCAACCTTACTCAATATACCTAAATGATTTTAGAGAATTAGGAAGATCTTTTCAATACATACACTTTTTTTTTTGCAATAAAATTCTGATTAAATCACTTCTTCTGCCTAAAGCAGAGAGAAAGTCTTATTTTATATTTTATTTTATAAAAGTTTCCCATGTAATTTTGGTCTTATATTCAATTTTCTTTTGTGTCTTTCAGTATTAAACAATTGATGGACAATATTATATAGCCTGATGCAATTTAATAACTTCAGTCTTACTTAAAATGTTAACATTACTGAAGAGAACTATAAAAAGACCATTATTTCCCTATATTACATAAACAAACAATATTCTATTCTATCTTATTTTTGTTGCTCAAAAAAGCTATATACCATTATTATCTTCTTATGAGCTTAATTCATATTTAGATTTTCCAGCATGGCTTTCAGCATCTTTATTCAGTATTATCTATGTAACTTGGGCTTTCTTTCTAAGAAAACTATCTTTTTCTGTGGTCAATATTTGAGAAGTTGTTTTTAAGAATCTTTGATAGAATATTCAATATTTTATTTGCCTGTAAATATCATTACTTAAATGATTATTGTACTTATTCTGAAATGTAGATTTTGAGATTGAATATTATTTTTCAATCTATTTTAATGTAATCTCTTGTTTTTGCTTTTGTTTTTGTCATTTAGATATGCTGTTTGAAATAAATCAATTTATCTATGATAGAAATTTTGTATGCATCTCCCCAGATGTTTTTAACATTGTTTTTTTCTGTATGTATGTTTGTGTCCATGCATGTGTGTGTGCACTTGTGTGTGAAATATATGCCACTAAAAGAAGAGTGATGATTGAGAATACTAAGAATTTATAGATAAAATGGAGTCTGTTGCCATTTATTTTTACTTCCTGGGTATGAAATATAATATAAAATAATTAATAAACTGCTTAATTTGTGTGTTACATCTCAATTTTTCTGGATAAACTAGATAAATATTACAGTTAAAAAAAGGAACAACAATTATAACAAGAAAACATATATGTCAAAGCAAATATTAAAAAATGAACTTGAGGGTGGGGATTTAGCTCAGTGGTTCTGGAGCCTGCATTGTGAGTGAAAGGGACTGGGTTTGATCCCTGTAATCCCAGTACTTGGGAAGCAGAGGCAGAAGGATTGCTATGAGTTCAAGGCTGAGCTGAGGGCCAGACTGAACTACAAAAAGTGAAACCCTGTCTCAAATAATAATAATAATAATAATAATAATAATAATGAATTTTATGAACATTAAAATTGAATGATATTTACAACTATATCAGCAATAATTTTAATAAGAAAGAAGAAATTACGTGGAGGATAAATGCAGATAACCAATAATATTACATTTAGTTAGCTATAATTTAATTGCAAATAAGTAATAGACTAAAAATGTGAAATATGAATGGAGATAAGGAACTGTGAAGGAATATCTAAGAAATCTATCATATATATATAATAAATATAAAGCGTGAAAATAGAATAGGTTAAATATTAAAAAAACAAATAAATGTTTCCTGACTTACAGAGGGTCTGGCGCCTCTAACCTCACTATATCACTAAGGTCTGAAAATATTACAAGATTCAATATTTATCTCAGTGTATTCTATAAGATCTCTCTATTCTATTGAAAATTAAAAGTCGGGGCTGGGGATTTAGCTCGGTGGTTCCGGCGCCTGTCTTGCAAGCGCAAGGACCGGGGTTCGATCCCCGGTAACCACATAACAATACTGGGTGTGGAGACTCACGCCCAGCAGCAACCAGTACCACGTACCACAGTGCCGGGCGTGGTGGCTCACACCTGTAATCCCAGCACTAGGGAGGCAGAGTCAGGAGGATTGCTGTGATGAGTTTGAGGCTGAGCTCAGGGCCAGCCTGAACCACAAAGCGAGACCCTGTCTCAAAAAACCTAAAAAAAAAAAAAAAAAATTAAAAGTCATATGTGCATCTTGGGAAAATAATCTCCTCGATTAAGAATTGTCATCATCTGCTTTCAATTTGTCATCTGCAGAATGAGAAGCTGGAGCTAAGGGATAGAATCCGTTACATCAGGTCAAAAGGTGGAGAGTGAAACCCAGACTCGGAGTTAGCTAGAAATGGAGACACTTAGGGGGCATAAGAGAATTCTGAGGATATACCCTACGATAAACAGTCTGCAGAAATTAAAAACAAAATAGAAAACATTTAAAAGGAAAGAGAGTATAGGGGTAAATAACAAGAGGAAAAAGAATGCGATAGTAATTTTAAAAAAGGAAACAAAGCTTATGTATATGGAGGGTTGGAGTTGCAGGGCAAGAGAGGAAAAATGAGAATCAAGTCATGTCATATTCTATACACACTCTCAATACTGAATGCAATGATGATGTGTATTCATAATATACTAATAAAGATTTGAATTTTTTAAAAAACCATATGTTTTAAAGGAAAACAATGAAGCATCACTGAAGAAGAAATTCAGTTGAAATTAACCAAATGCTCAAGTGACAATAGGAATTTGAATTAAATAAAATCTGAAAAAAAAAACAATAAAATCATATGTGGTGAGAGGTCCTGGGTACACAAGTGAAAGCATTTCAAAGCAAGTGAGATGATGGGAAGAATAGGAGAAAAAACATTTGAGTTGATTAATTAGATGAGAGATAGTGCCTTCATAGTAAATAAAATATTTGGTTCATTTTCAAACTGAACTAAGTAAATATGCTTCTATCTTAGGATGTTGAGTTCTAGAAAACTGAAGCTCTTAATTTTCCAGAAAGTAATCTGTCAATATATATCAAATTGGAATACACTTGATGCATCAGTGTGACTTCCAGAAATTTATTTTTCATGAACATACAAAAAAAGAAATCTATGCATTTTATGCATTTGTTGAAGTGACTCCCCCACAAGAAAGAATACATGGCAATGTTGTAAGATCTTTCATCTGATCAGTTTTTGTCTTGTGTTCCTGCAAGTATCAATGACTGACAATGTGTATCTGTAGTTTGAAAAGAACGGTTTTTCATTTAAAAATCAATGTAAAAAATCATATGATCTGAAGGGTTATTTTATGATATAAAAATAATTCAAATATGCCTCTTAGTTATTTTAATCACTTTGGTCAAAAGCTTCCTAGTAATAGAATTGTGAAATGCAAATTAAGGAAGTGTTTTTTCCAGAAAGTAGCTGTGTATATTCTTACCTTTCTGTTTTATATTGTCTGAATTTATGAAAAATAATAAAGGTTCAAATCCAAATAAGAAGTGTGACTGATCTTACCTAAATTGTACAAAAAGCATTTCTAGAAACAAATAAATACTAATTAATAACATAATAAGTAAATTTCTAGATAATTCAAACTATGAAATTGACTCTAGAAGAAATAGAAAGTCCAAGTAGATATAATAAGTAAAGAGATCAAATTCTTTACATACAGGGAAGTATGATTAAATTGACTATTGCAGATATCCTTACTTGGGATTTTTATGGTAAAATATATTCACGATTATCTTACATACTAATACTGAATAAATAATAATGTTAAAATTAAATAATACTAAATTTTCTTCAAAGAATAGTTGTCCTTTTCTAATAAAAATATTTAAAAGTTATTGCTAATGAATTTAAGGTTCAATTGGTTAATTGAGAGTATTTATAATTAATGTGGGGTCCTTCAAATTTATAGATAGAATTCCTTCCTATTTACAGTATTTTAGTGTATTATTTAAAATAAAAATAATTAAGAACCAGGAAAGAATGAAAAGAACTGGCAAGCTAAAGAAATACAATTTAAGTACTTAAAATTATAATTTCTGCTATGAATACTGCATGTTGTAACAATTCTTGAGGACTAGTTGCAGTTTTGTGTTTAAAATAAATCATACCAAGGATAGATAAATCCCATTTGAGTTTGTGCCTAAGATTTGTTAGGAGGAGAACAAATGTTGCATCTAGGGCTAATTATTACCATCTGTTGAAGTGTGATCAGTCATCCCAATTTATGGCATATCCTGTGAGTAACAAAGATACATAATTTGTAGAGAATACTCACTATTCTCAGACCTGTGTGATTACTGAACACTGTTATTTCTAATTTTTTTCAACTATTTTCCTAGACTTGAGTAATTTTCTTGCACATTTGCACTGATTAGAAATCATCTAACTGCTTACACAGCTCTTTCTGGGTAACTTTGGGGTTCTTTCTCTGTGTAGCTCTCTTTTACCCATCACTGTCCTGTTTGCACTAGCTTCCTATGTCTCCTATACTCTTGGATTTCTATGTGCAGTTCTATTAGTTTTCACCTGGCTCCATATCTGCTGACCTGTAACACTTCTCAACCTGAGTTAATCATGGGGTCATTATCATTTCACATGGGTTCTCTGATTTCCTTGCCTGGTTCCAAGGGTCTTGAAAAACATATCTTAGATGTCATGTCTTTTGTGATGGGCAGGGATAAATATATCAGTATATATTCCTATCAATATATTCAATATAAATATATCAATATATTCCTATCAGTATATCTCAGCAGAAACATATTGAGGATTTGAATTGCTTGGATAAGGTCATTCAAATAACAAATGAAAGACTTAGAAGTGAAAATCATGCATTTAACACTAAAGTTTACTCATTTTTTAAAAGTACCCCTTTTAAGTAGATAAATATGGTTATAACCTGAATAATGGCTTCATGGGTTTGAATGACCATTTCTACACTATCCAAAAATATTCCTGAGGGATTTTAAAATATCTTTACTCAGTAACTGTTTACATGATATTAAAGTACTAAAGATAAAATTGCAGGCAAATCAAGTCAGTATTTGTGAAATGCATAAAGATGAAATTATAGATTGCTTGATTTACTTTAAATCTACACTATCTTAATTTATGAATGATTCAGGCATAAATAATCTTAAAACCTATCTTGTGATGTTCAAGTCAAAACAGAAACCTACTTCAACTTGGCCTAGAAATTAAGTGACTAGAACCTGACATACTGCTTTTTGCTGTCTTCATTTAGAAATACATGTTTATTTTTACATTTTATAAAATGCTTATATATGTCTTAAAATTTTGATATCCACAAGAATTATTTTGAGAAACAAAATCTCTGTATGAGAATCTATTACAAAGTACCTAACATTCTAAACTATTAATCATTGAAATTGAGGGAAAAGACAGAAAGTTTAAATACTTTCCCATGATTTCTCTAATCATTGAGCAACAATGAAGTGAGCACTTAATGATTCCATTAAAAAAAACTTATTGTAACAAAATAATGAAAGTAATAAAATGACAACTGAATTTTTTCTGAAGTACTCCAGTAGATAATGTGAACAGGAAAAGCATATCAAATGAAATATATTATAGATTATACAATTTTTATTGCCTTTTTTATGATATGTTTAGATAATCAAAGAATGACTAATAAAATGGTAAGTATTCATGAATTGTTCTGTTACAGTTGAGATTTTAGGTTGAAAAAGTACCGAGAAAATAATTTTGAGTCAAACTATAAATAAAAGTAGATGCTTACTTTTTGAAATTGAATTTTCACGTTCCCTAAAAGAAAATTAATATTGTTACTTAATATTACAACACTATATGTACTTGAGGTTTTGTTTGTACTATGTAGTGCTGAGAACCTTATAAAATGGAAACAAAAATGTTTCTCAATTTGAAATTAGAGAGAAAATCAGCTTTATTAATATCATCAAATGAATTTGAATTAAATCTAATTTAAGGATTTAATTACTAATTATTTTATACCACTAATTATTAATAAATTAGAAACTTAAGATACAAGTGCTTTTTTTGGAAAAGCATTTAAATAAATTCAGGGACACCAGAAAGTTTCACATACACATGCACAACATACAAAATAACCAGAAGGAAAATTAAGGTTTTCCAAAATTGTTTATTTCTATGCAAGAAAATCTCCATACTTCCTTAAAATGTTTAAAAATTCTTGAACATGATATCCTTTCATCTTCCAGGAAATTCTTGCGATCTAAGAAAAGGTGACTCTTGGAGCGTGACCTTAACGTGCTGTCTCTCACACAAGCTCACAGTGTAGGCTGTTAGCATCCTCAGTTGTGCCCGTGAGCCCATAGGGTGACGTGCACTCTGAAGCCCACCTCTGTGCCCTGGGAGGAGCTTGACTTGCCATGCTAGCTAGTAACTAGATTGAAAGAACTATTATTTATAAGTTTCCAGCATATTATATTATTTTCATTTTTGATATTGGACATGGTGAAGAAAAAACATAGTTTATAACTAATTTGCTCCAATTAATTAAAAAATATAGATATGAGGTTCATGTGACCTTATGTGAAATTGCTCTAATTATTTCTACATTTCAATTTCCTAGGAGTTTCTATAAATACAATTCATCCTGACTTTTATACCAACGTTTGAGAAGTGATTATTGTTTCTTATTTATAGATTAGATTAAATTATAAAGTTCTATTTTTCTGTTAGACAAAACTAAGTGAATCAGCTTGTCAAACCAGTGTGTCCTCTTTCTCTTCCTCTTTAAAGATTCTCTTTTTTTCATCGGTGCTTCTCAATAAATGACTTTCAGAACAAGATGATTTGGTAAAATGTTCAAAATTAATATGCCTTCTCTATTTAAACTGCCCATCAATTAGAAGACTGTATAAAGAAAAATTTTGATGGAGTATTACTCTGCCATTAAAAATGATAAATTAGAGACATTCATAGATAAATGGATGCATATTAATGCCATATTCTTAAGTGAAATAAATAGGACACACCTGTGAATACTGTATCATTTCTCTGCTATGTGAAACTGAGAGTATGAATGAGGTCCAAAATGTATAATAACTTTGTAGTTTAACTGATCTTGCATGAGTCCATTTTATGTAGAATTTCATTCTAAATTTATATGCAGGTTTGTCAATTTCTTGAGTAAAGCAACTTAGTGAATGCATACATCTTTATGATCTTTCATCACATTATTGGTCATTGGTATGCACTAGGAGATGAAAGCAAACACATGCTCTAGAGCAGTAGGTCTAGTGGAAGAAGAATTGGAAGTTGCTAACAGTTTTCAACCATTTACTAAGGCCAATGCCTATCAGACTTTATGTCACTTAATATTTGAACCTAATTAGATATACCCTGTTTATACTGTCTGTAAAATAAAGATTCCAGCATTTAAATAATTTTCCTGGTATTATACAGATAATTTCAGAGTTAATGTTGAGGATGGCATGTCGATCTGAATAGCAAATAATAACAGTAAATTTTGGAATTTTATGTATTAAACCTACAGATAAACATACAGTGAAATAATTTGTATTTGATAAAGTTCCAATCATAACATATCCACAATAAAATAATTCTATGGTATGTCTGATTCAGTCATAAAAACTGTATTTTTTTGCATAGCTCTATTTTTATAATGTTAATGACACTGGAATCCTTTTGTGCCACTAAAATAGTGATACAACTTGTCTTACACTGGAAACAACAAGTGATACAGGTTATGAAAGGAAAAGGTTTACAGCTCAGGGTAGGACTCAGCTAGTCCTTCCATGAACAGTCTCTCTGGAACTGAATTAGGATGTAGCTCAGTGGTGCAGTGCTTGCCTGGCATAGCAAACCCTGAATTCATTCCTAGTACTGAAACGGAAAAAAATACCCCTAAAATTAAATGTGGTATGTGGATTCAATTTAACTAGGACCAGAGTGGGGGAAAAGCAGTCCCAAGAAATAAGGCTGCAGGAGCAAACCCATGTAAGAGAATGAACACCATGTGTCTAAGGTGTTAATGAATACTAACGACCTTCCCAGTAAAGAAAGGGAAAGTAGGTGTGTTAAGGAGTATTGAAAGGAGAATTGAATGCCCTACAGCCATACCTTTCAGGGCCTGGATTTACTTAGGATTCTAAAGGTGATGAGATGCAATTGTTGAGTTTGTGTGACGTGATCAGCAATGTCCCATAAAATGTCACCCTGGCTGCTAAATAGGAAATGAACTGGGGAGGAAAAGGCAGGAAGACAATACCAGCTGATGCACCATGAAAGTCTAAAGGAAAGGCTCTACTAACCAACATTAGGTGGTGTCAGTAGATGAGAGATGGTTCAAGAAGACATTCTGGATTCTGATGTCAGGTGACAGAGGAAGATGACGTGGCAAAGCAGCTAGTACTATCACTAAGTATAAGGAATAGTATTCCTGCATGGGATAATATTAAGGAAGTGCAAATTGTTAGTAAAAAATAAAATTAATTTTGGTCTTTCTAAATTATATATGTATATAATTTGCAGAGATATTGGGACTTCATGTCAAATTTGAGAATCTACTTTTATTTATATATATTTTTTGTAGACGTGAGAATAAATAAGATTCTGTAGAATGAGAAATAAGGCAAAGAGAAGAATCTGTGAGATATTATGTTAGTTTCAATTAGACAGAAAAATAATAACCAAAAATTCAAAAGAAAATTTAGGCTGGTGTTAATATGTACTGTTTTTATACATACTATTAGGAGGTCAGTCCTGTGCCCTAGTCTTAGAGTCAGGTAGCTCTGTCCTTATTTCCTAGGGTCATCTTTTGTTTACAGTAATCCTAACAAACCAATTTGAAGGATACATTGATTGGTGGAAAAAAAATTGAAACACAGCAATAATATAACTTCCAACTTTTCTAAGAACCTTATCTATTTTGAAATGTTAAGAGCTAAGAAGTAGGTGTAATGATTTCAAGGTCAAGAGGATGTCTTGCTGGGGGTTTTGTGTTTTGTCTTTAAATTTCTCTATTACTTTGGATATACAGGAAAAAAATCCATTTACTGATGACCTTTTTCTCTCTTTATAATACTAGGAAAAAAAGGTAGATTTCCTTCAGAGTACTTTTATGTTAAAAAACAAAACTGTTGTCTGGAAAATATTTCACATTTTCTCTAAGTTATCTATAAAAAGACAACACTTACTATAAAATGTCTGTTTTATGCTAATGAAAAATTTACAATTAAATTATATGGAAGAATAAATATGATTTTTTCTTATATTCTTTGATAGGAATAAAGACCTGTTTCATTCTTATTACATTCCTACTTGGACATATAGAAATTACATATCTTTGGCATGATTCATCATGTGTGTAGAAAAACTCATTTAAATATTATCTACTATTTCATTGCAAAATAAGCTGAAATGAAACTAATTGGTTCATTTCTGAGTAACATTATGATTTCTGATTTTTTAACCTTTGAAAAGTAGATACAGTGAATTTGCTTATACAGCTTTTGTGAAATTTAAGATATTCTCCATACTATCTGTTTAAATGCACAGTTTATAGATCACATACTAAGTTTTATTTTTTGCCAATTTATAATTACTTTTAACATCTAATTATCGATTTTTCTATTTACAGAACATATGAATTGGTATGTTCCTATGTGTCTGTCAGACTCTAGAGTTATTAGATATTGCTTTTCTGTTCAGTTTGTGTCTTTGTAAAGCATTAGGTGAAAGCACTAGGAAATATTTTGTATCTACTTGCTAACTCTGTATGAAGAAACAAACACAACCAGTCAGTTTCCCCACAAAAATACAGATGCAAGCTTCTCTCCCCAAAGCAGAAAACAAATTAACTGAGGTAGCACTATACAACTAGCATTAGTCAGGAAAAGATGAACTAGCTGCAGCATAAGAAAAGGGATGAGAAATACTTAAAAGTAACAGTTGGGATAGTTACACATTGTGTGCTGTACAAAAACACATCAAATAATCGGGGACCCATGACTATTTTTCAAGATATCATACACATGTAAATAGGATTTAACATGATGTTAAGTTTGAATTGACATCAGATAAATGCTGTTATAACTACATTTCTTGAAAAGAAAGTAATAAACCAACAGATTTATTTTCTCAAGTAATAATGTTATTAAGTGAGAGAGGATAGTCATACAATATGAAATTAGCTTATTGTACCAGGCACACATTTATGTATTTCAAACAGTTTTACTAACTTTTATTCATCAATTAGAGACTTTTAAGTTTCTAAGAAACTTGTGGTAAGACAAATTTTATTTTGTGTTTCTTTGTCTTGCCAAAGATTTCCCTTTAAGTTTCTACATATTTTGACATATAATTTAGGAACCTAAGTTAATCTTCCCAATTGTATCTATAGCTTCGTGCAAACAATTTGAAACTGTTGAGATATTTCAAATATCTTGAGATAAAAAAATGAAAGGATAAAAGTGCCGGCCTTTATTTCAAGAAAGGATCACTATTTTTCTTTACCTAAAAAAAAAAAAAAACTTTAAATAATTCCAAATGAAAATATATTTCAAGTACACCTTATGAGTCAAAAAGGCAATTATGTTAATTATCTAAGATGGTAGATTTCTATAAATAATATTCCTGGCTTTCTTTAATACTTCAGGAACAAAGAGATAATAAGCCAATTAAAATGGACAAAAGATGTAAAGACATTTCTAAAAAAAACACTTACCCAAAAGGTATATGTAAAATGTTCAATACAACTAGTTATTACGGATGATGCAAGTCAGAATCACTACTTTTTTACCCACACTCCATCTCCAGTAAGAATGTTTACTACCAATAAGATAAAGTAAATGTTGGCAAGGATATGAAGAGAAGACAACTCTCACATATTGTTGATGGCTAAGGAAATTAGCATTATAATTATGAAAAATAGTAGAATGGTCTTCAAAAATTAAAAACACAACTACCATTTGATCCATCTATCATCACTAGGTATAATAGAAGTGAATGAAATATACAGTGTATCTATATTTTTTAAAAAATTACAGGGGAATACACACTGTCGTTAAGTGTGTATTCCTTCATCTTTTTCACCAGATCTGGCACTACATCACTTCTGGTTCTTCCCCATGGTCAAAATGATCTTTAGAGGTAAATATTTTGAGCTAATTCAGGACATGGAGATAGCCAGTACAGGCTGCCATTGATGAAAACTGTCGAATCTTAGTCTGTGAAACAGTCAGTTTGATCAGTTAAGCTTGCACTGAATCAATTAGAGCAAATGGAAAAACATACAACTCAGTTGCATCTGTAAGTTTGTTTTTTGAGACATCAAGCAATCTAACATTATACTTGAATCAGACAACTATGATATTGCACATCATTTTAATTAATTAAGCCTTGACATGCTCTGACAAAGGAGAAGCCAAATCAGTAAAATCTGCAACTTATGAATAATGAATATTTATTATATTTCACAATATGTTCTCTATCATGCATGGGTAACTCCATGTTACAAATGTTAAAATTCACCATATTTATTAATAGCTGTTTATTTTAAATCACAGTCTAATAACAATAGTAACAAATTATCATACTTGATATATACTTTTTATGAATATACTCATCTCAATTTCACTACACACAGATAGCTATTCAAGTAAAAATTGAGTTTGAAAGTAATATTTGAATTCTATAATCATTACATAATTTTGAAAAAAGCAAACCTGTCTTATATTTTGTAGCTGTGTAAAAAATTTTAAATTTGAGCTGCTACTCAAGTTATATCTACAAAAGTTTCCTTCATCACTTAATAAACCCATTAATTTACAAAATGATTTTAAAATATGCCAAGATTGTCTTCTTTTTTTGATGCATTGTTAAAAAATGTAACTTCCATTTTTCAAAAGAATTAGGGTAAGAACTTGGAACATAATAGGAGTGTTTCTTTTTAATGTGAAGTCAATTATTTTATGTAAACAGAGTTTTTTTAAAAGAGGATTTATAAATGTGAAAGAAGAAAGATCTACTCTTCCTTCACTGTATCTTTTTGCTAATTGTTTCTTTATATTATTAAATCATTACTTTTTATTTTTAATCCTTTACATATCTAATTTAGATAATAATCACGGATTATTCTTCTGAACATATGAGTCATCATCTAAGAACATACTGTAATTTACAAATATATACACCCACATGCATGAACACACTTTTCTTGGTACATCAGCTTCCAAAAATGTCAACAATATGATTGGTGGTATGAATCACAAAGCATGTAAGAGCCTTTCATTTTAAAATAACATGCTCTGTAGGTTGTTACTGGGTTCCCAAGCCACCCACAGACCCTTATTCAAAATGTATGAAGACAAGACAAAAAAGATGTATTTTTAAAAAGAAGTCAAAGTACAATGATGCAATAAGAACATAGAATAAGAATGGAGATAGGTGACATAAATTTTTAAAAATGGGAAAAACCTTATTTGAGGCACTTTATATAGCTTATAGAAAAAAAATTTCTTTGATTTAGAAGTATTTAAGTTTTGTGTCATTACTTTTATTGCAGTGAAAAGTCCAAAATATTAATTGTTAGATTAAATTGAACGGTAAAGGATGGTTTCATGCCCTGAAGCATACTCATGTCTTGAAAGTATGTCAACATGAAGCATCACTTCACTATTTCCAAATATTGAAGATTAGAAAAAGAACAGGGTGGTTTACATGGTGTGAAGGCTGTACAATGACATTTCTATGAATCACCAGTATTTCTACTATTGAGTTTTGATAATTTCAGGTGTTTAAAAACAGTCAAAACAGTGATGGTATATAAAACAGAATGTGCACCCACTATAATTTATGCCATGTATCAGGTCCCTCAAACTAGTTATAGGTGAAACAAAATAGCACAATCTCTCAGTAAACTTTATCCACATACAAAATGCTAGACAAAATCCAAAGTGTGATTTGTTACTTGAGAGAAAATTGCTCCATTGAGCTGAACAATTTCATGGAAAATTAGCTAGAATCATGTAATATATTTTAACCATACTAATGAACATCCTGATTTACTTTAAGCAATGTGAATGACATTCATAACATGCAGATTATTGTTTTTTTCATCAGTTGAAGGAGGGAATATTTGATTAGCAGGGCAGGACATGAACTGAAACTACAAATGTGGTGTGGAATCTGCTAACAAGGATTTGTTCATATTTGAAGGCCCTGCAATTAGGAGGAACTAATGCATTCACAATTTAGTAACTAAGAATGAGTATCTGTTCATGTTTTCTCTTTTAATATTTCAACATAATGAAGTATATTTGTGTATTTTCAGTGTGGACTCATCTTTCCACTTCTAGAGAAAACTTTAACCAGTTGTGATGTATTCATCTGCTCAACTTAAAATTGTGAGGATTCACTTTGGATGCTTATAAGATTAGGGTGACAAAGTGATACTGTATTTATTTCCTCATTATTGCTTTAGTGATATAATTTAGCTGAAGTTTAATGTTTAACATATAGGTGAAGTGAATATTTATTAGTTCTGTGTCAGTGATATTGGCCACATGACCATGTAATCAAAAGTAACTGAGAAAAGGTTTATGCAACTATCAATCATAGATCTCAGAGCAAGATGCTCATTCTCTATGACTTTACTCTTACTTGTCCTAGTATGAGATTTGGATACAGTAGTCATGGTGACAAATTACTGACTATGTAAGCATGGAATTGGGAGATGGAAGAGTAAGAAATAAAGAAACTGATGTCCTTGGATTGTCTAATTACTGAAGAATGTATGAATCCTTCTGGAATCCAGGTACTGCAACTGCTATTCAAAAAAAAAAAATTAAAAAGCTATGTCTATCAACCCTCTAACTACATCATAGTACTTTATATATGATACATATTATTGAGTCCTTAGAAGTCTGACAAAATTTGGCTACAAAATGATAGAAAGCTATCTTAGAAATAGATGTTTTTATAGTTTTTTAAGATGGCTTAATAAAAGTGGAAATGAATTCATAAAATTTATGAATTTCATAATCAACAACAGAAGTTAAAAACCTGGAGCTGTAATGTATTTGGATTGGTCAATCACCTTCCTTGCCATTCACCTTCCTTAAAATTCGCACCTTTATGATGCTCACTGTCCCATCATTGCTGGTCTTATGCTCAGGTGAACTGTATTTTTACTTAAATTATTTATCATTTCCCTCTTCAAATGTAAAGCAGATACGGGGCTCAAGCTTTGTAAATTCATATAAAATCATGTTGGAAATGTCCTGCAGTTTGATATTTATTCAAATTATGTTATTAAGGTTTATATGTGATTTTCTGTGCATTATAATACCTTCATTTTTAATGTTGTTATGTGTTGTTATATAGTGGAATTATTTCTTACGCTTTTCCTTAGACAGTGTAATTATGAAGGTATTGCATCTAAATGCTTATTTGCAGCATTTTAGGAAGCAAATTGAATTAGTGTGTTAGCATTCCTGAAGATAGAGGTTACATATATTTGGTGTTATAAAGAGAGCAGGTTTTTAAAACCATGATCAATACAATTCAAACAGGTGAATGGTAAAGATAACTGTCAGTGCTTGATGTCCATTTTGGGACATTTTAATACTGTTGAAAATATTATTTTCAACATTTCATCCTGTTGAAAACAAATAGCATTTTTATCTACCTACTATCATTCATATTGTTCCAAATACTAACAAGAGGTTATTTCTTTTAGTTCATTTACCATCTCTTCATGTATCTTTTGGCAAAGTGAATAGTCAACTTTCTGCTCATTTTTGAGCATTTAAAAATATTCTTGGTTATGACTAAGTTATACATTGTAAACTTACCTTAGTTTGTGTCTTCTTTACCAAAATTCTCTAATATTTAATGCTTTAGCCTTAATATTTTGGACTGCTCAGTTATCTTCCATACAGTATGGGTTTACTATGTTTTACTAAGGTATATCCAGATGCTTTAATCCTGTGCGGATTAAAGTTTTTATTTTTTGGCTTATGAAAATCTCAACAGGTGACAGGTCACACAGGTTAAGCCCTAGTTTGGCTCACACATCACAGGATATTTGCTGCAGACTGATGAAAGCTGACTAGACAAATGTTACTTCTCTTCCCAAGAAGCATGTTTTTTATATCTACTGATCAGCATAGGAGTTGAAAGGCCTGACCATTTGTCCCATTTTAGGATAATACAAAGGGCCACCTTAGCCTTAAAGATCTCTGTGGGCTTAGCTGAAGATAACGTTGAAATTGGACCATCTGTTGAGATTATTCAGTTCAAATCTCTTCTCTAATCAGCCCTGCTGATTTCCATAGAGGGTTTATGAGTCTACACTCCCACCAACAGTGGAGAAGGGTTCCTTTTTCTCCACATCTGCACCAACATTTGTTGCTGGCTAATTCTGAGATAGCAGCCATTTTTTGTGGAGTGAGATGAAATCTCAGTGTTGTTTTCATCTCTCAAATGATCAATGATGTGGAGCATTTCTTCAGATACTTCTTAGCTCTCTTACTTCTTCCTCTGAAAAGTATCCATGCATTTCAGATGGCCATTTTTGTATTGGGTCTTTAAATTTGGGTGGGCTGATTTTTTAAGCTCTTTATATATTCTAGATAGTAGCCCTTTGTCTGAGAAACAGCTGGTAAAAATTCCTTTCTGTATTGTTGGTTGCCTTTTCATTTTCTGCTATCTTCTTCTATCTCCTTTTTCAGAGTGCTACAGTTTTCAGAGTAAAGGTCTTCACTTGCTTTGTTAGATTGATTCCTAGATATTTAATTTTTTGGATGCTATTATGAAAGGGAATTACTTCCCAGTTTCTTTCTCAGTGGGTCTGTTGTTTGCGCACACAAAAGCTAATGATTTTTGAGCACTGACCTTGTAAATTTGGCGATTAAGTCTAGTAGTTTTTTAGTTGAGGTTTTAGGATCTTCTATATAGAGTGTCTTGTAATCAGAAAATAATGATAATTTTATTCTTCCTTTCCTAACATATTCTTATTTTTTCTTTCTCCTGCCTAATTGTTGTGGCTAATGTTTCCAGCACTATATTGAACAGAAGTGTTGAGAGTGGACATCCTTGTCTTTTTCCTGATCTTATTGGGAAAGGTTTCCATTTTTGACCATTTAGTATGATGCTGGCTATTGGTTTCTTCTAAATATCTTTTATTATTTTGAGATAGAGTCCATCTATTCCACTTTTCTATAGGGTTTTGATCATGAATAGTTCTTGTATTTTGTGAGACCAGTCTCCTTAATGAACACTGCTGTAAAAATCCTCAATAAGATACTAGCAAACAGAATACAGAGAATCATCAACAAGATCATGCACCCTGCCCAAGTTGGATTCATCCCAGGGATGTGAGAATGCTGCAAAATACGTGAAGCAATAAATGTAATACCCTATATTAATAGACTCAAGGACAAAACTCAAGGACAAAAACCATATGGTAACCTCAATTGGTGTAGCAAAAGCATTTGACAAAATATAACACCTTCAGAGAATTTTAATCACTTTAATCTACACACGGGAAAGAACATTACTCAGACATTTTGAGGACTACTAAATAAATGTGTTTAATGATATCTCCAGCTGTGGATCTCTCATTATAGGTCTCTGTTAGACCATGGGAATATGAGATAGGCAATAATTAACTTATGGTCAAGAAGTTAGCACTGAGGTCATCACTCTCCCTGATTCATTGTCACATCATGAGTCATTTCTCATTCTTGAAGTCTATGTTTGTAACATACATATTTCATAGGTGGTGGGAGAGATAACTAAATTTGATTTTTGACCAGTGAAAGGTAAGTGACATTATGATGTATTCACTATCATATGCCAGGAGAGTATATAATAACTGAAAGTATATATGGAAGCAGTACAGAAACAGTAAGTTCCTAAATATCTAGTAGCTTAAATTTCCTAGTCTCCTTGTATTTACACTTACTTATTAGTATGGCTCTAGGGGGAAAAAAGTGGATGGATGTTTGAAGAGATAATTGACAACTGCAAACTTAACCAAAAGTAATACCTTTTCAATCCACTGTGGCACCTTTACTAGGCCAAATAAAAACATAGAGGCTAAGTATGATTGAGTAAATTATTGTTGAAAACTTGAGCCAAAAAATTAGGAAACATTTGAATGAAAATTCCATGGACATAGTATTCATGTTCTTAATTAGTGTGAAGCACTTCTCATAAACCACCAATTTCTTATAATACCATCTACTTGAACAGGTTCATGATTATGTTGTGGATCTTACTGATGAACCATATTTGATACTTACCAACTATCACATAAAGTATTTTAAATAAAAATAATATTTATCATTCTGACTTTCCAAATTTCTGTTAAGAATTGTTCAGACCCAAGGGAAAGTGGAATCAAAATATGACTTTTCTCTATAAAAGTCACTGTAGCTAATACTGACATCACTTCAAAGTCCTTGAGAATGGAGGCAAGAGATCAAATGTTACAAATGTGGGCAGAGCTCATGGACACATAAGTGAATGAGTGGTGGCAGCTTGTTCAATTCACAACTTGAACAACTCTTACTGTATTGGAGTTTTGTTTTGGCTTCTTCTGGTTCCTTCATCCACTACATTTCAACTTTTATTATTTGAGAGGCTTACTATATTTTTGTTTTTAATTTCACTTTCTTTCATTATCCCTTTTCCTGGAAATGGATTTTTTATTTGCATATAAAAAATAATTACTTGCTAGTCATGTGGAATGTAGACCACATTGAAGGTAAGAATTTGAGGTCAAAGCAACTGGTGCAAGACAGCCTAGTATGAAACACCCACAATTCTGAATTCCACTACTACAGAAAATAAAATTAATTTTGTGTTTTAAAATACTGCATTAGTATATTTTTTGATATATAGTAAGTGGAAAATGAAATTTAAACTGACAGAAATCCTATTATAATTTATGAGATAGAAAGACTGAAACTTGAGGAAACAAGGTATGGTAAATAATTTGTCATGCTAGAAACACTTGTCAATGTAATCCCAAAGGATGTTATATTCTTATTTCCTTGAGAACCACAATACGAGGATGAGCAATTGATTTCTTAATGAAATTTCATTAATAAATATGATGATTCCTATGTTTGCAAGAAGCATGGGAAAATTCAAGAACAACAAATGGCAATGGGTGCCATTTAAATATAAGAGGATATGTTAAGAATGATTTGGGCTATAGATTTACTTAGAGATGGCTAAAATGTAATGAATCTAAAAGTATCATACAAAAGTAAATATAAAACAAACAAGTATCAGGCCAAAGGAACAAATACTAGATTTAAATATTAATAATAAATGTCAGTTGATAGTTGCTATTCATGATGTAGGCCAAAGTGACAATCTTGACCTCCAGGAAATGCAAAGGCATTCATATATTATTAAGTTTCCAATAATCCTTTTTTATTTTTTAAAATTATCTTTATTGGTACATTATGAATACATATCATCATCACATTCAACATTAAGCGTTAGTACCAGAATATAATATGACTTGATTCTCACTTTTCCCCTCACCCTGCATTGAATCCTTTTTAAATATCTAATTAGATTCATTCTAATCTCAACATGTAGAGTTTATCCCAAATACAGAAAAATGAGGGTTGATAGTATCATTGTACAAAGAGAAACACTGAATTACAGAAAATGGGAATACACAGTGGTATTCTTGGTTCATAAACTTACTTTGTTCAATGATTCTGATTGTGAAATGAACCAAATTTTCCTACAATGTCCCATGTAAATAAGGCTAATTCATTCTGAATCATAACTTTTTAATCACAAAGTTATGAAAAAAGTAAGAAGACAGAGAAGTCTAACCTTGCTTATGTGTGGTGTGGCGGACTGGAAGGTGAGTGAGAGAAAGAAAGTGTTTTCAGGGGGAGCTCCCCTCCTAGAGGAGGAGGAGAAGAACCCCTACAGGGGACACCTCTCTTCTTGTCTCTTAGCCATAGTTCAATTTGATGAAAAATATTTTCTAATATCACTTGTTAGCTTCCTTGTGTAGCATCTCCCACTAGAAATGAGAGATCAGTTATCGTCTAGCAGATTCAATACTTTACTGTAGTGATTTTGGAGTAGCACTTCTCAGACAGTGTCACGGATCATGACATTGACGGGTCTAATGCACAAGTAGTGGGGGAGATTGTGTCCATGGACAAGAGTACTGTATATGTCTGCACATCAGGGGAAAATGTTGCTGAACTCCAGAACGAGCAGCAGAAAGAGCTTTCTGAGGACCATTCTACTGTTGAAGAGGAAGACAGGGAGGAGGGTAGCAGTGATGTGATAAAATGCACAGAAGAAAATAGAATAAGTGACAGTATTTCTTTGAGAAAGCTTTGCCTTATCAGAATTAGAATCCTCACCATATTTTATCACTGTGGAGACCACTTATTTTGTGGAATTTAGAAAACTTCTGACCGCGGCTTTAAATTCATCACCTCTTCTACTTGTAGAAAGTTTTCTTTTCACAGTAAATCACTGTGCAATTTCATGGCTTTTTCAGAATTTAACTTCACTAGTGCTAACACTTCTCTGCTGTTTCTAATTCAAATAAACTAACAAAAGCTTTTCCACCTTTTCAGCACTTGTGTCCTTTACTTAATCAACATCATCACCCTTTGTGTCATATCAGCTCCACTGCTGACAGTTTCACTCTTCAAAATAGTAGAGATTGTCAACTTTGCCATCTTTTACTCCTAAGCAGGATTAGTCATACGAAAACCACACTTCAGTTTTTTTCTAAAATATTTGTCTACAAGTCAATGGTTATTTTCTTCAAAACCTTCTTAGCATTCTTGCTCTGCCCATTCTTATCACTTTCCTTACTTCTCTGCTTTCCATTATGTTTTACTATCATGATTGCTCTGAACTTTCTCTGGACCACGCTGGACTGAATGAAACTGTGCAGTACAGTATGTGTTCATAGATCTGTCTGTGACTATGACTGGAGAAAGCCACAGAGTGGGGAAGATTTTCATGTTCATGGCCATGCAGGAAATATGAACAGGGTCTTTCCTGTCTGTCAATTGATGCAGCATTCACCAATGAAGGCAATTTTGTAGAACAGTTGTTTATATACTCAATTGTTTGCAAACAGAAGTTTGTGCACACCAAGATCTTACTGTATTTCATTATTAAATGTTTAGTTGGTTTCTGCCACAGTCAGGTTGCTAAGTTGTTGTGCACTCATACCTTGTTTTGGACAACTACACAACAGTTCTTTCCCTTGGTACACAGGGAAATTAAGCAAACAGTCACAGTGTCATTGGAAGTGCTTGTATGGAGTTGATTTTCAGTGATATCTCTTTTCTCTCTCTGCTTAGAATAAACTTTGCTTCAGCCCTAACTACTTAACTCTGTCTCACGCCTCTCATTTGAATTACTCTTCCTAATTCAAAACTGAAACAAGACCTATTTATTTATTTAGTTTATTTTATTTTTGAGACACGGTTCCACTTTTGTGGTTCAGGCTGGCTCTGAGCTCAGCCTCCAACTCACATCACAGCAATGCTCCTGCTTCTGCCTCCTGAGTGCTGGGATTATAGGTGTGAGCCCCCAAACTTGGCACTGTGATATGTGGTACTGATTGCTGCTGGGCGTGAGTCTCCACACCCAGTATTATATGTGGTTAACTGGGGATCGAACCCGGGTCCTTGAGCTTGCAAGACAGGCGCCAGAACCACTGAGCTCAATCCTCTGGCCAAGACCTATTTATTTTTAACAGATCAGCTTGATTCACATTTTTTGCCTATATCCAAGTTTCAATTGAATTTATGTTAGCCATGCCATCCTATAAAAATCTTGTTAGCCAATCCCACTCTTGTTAGCCAATAATCATTTTATTGTTTATCATGATTTGAATCAACCAGGCTTCCCCCCCCCCCTATATTGTTACCTATAATCTGATTCTTGGTTTCCTCAACTGTTTATGTATGTGGACTCTTGTTACTTAAATTAAAATTAGTGACAGAATATGACAATCTTTATGAAGATTTCTTCTCTTTCAGAAGGACACATGGAAAAAAAAAATGACCTGTAGTGAAAGTGGTAATGAATGTAATCTGAAAGCTGCTCCTAGGTTTAAAATCAGGAATAAGTTATTCCCTAGTTTTGAACACTTTCATCTGTTTAATTTCCAAAATTTATTTTACACCATTCCATATAAAAGTCAATATGCTCCAGTGAAACTCAATTATTGCTGTAAAACATATAGCTTAGACTTCCCCCACGTGGCGTATTTGCTGAACAGAAAGTTCACCATGTCAACATATCCTTTGGTTTCCATGTGTTCTCCATCTTCACATTCATCTCCTTTATGGACTTTTTTTGCCACATGTGAACTGTCTCCACAAGTTTTTAAGTTTTATCTTTCTTTAAACATTGTTCCCATTCTTCACTGCATTCAAACTGTTGTATCTGTCTTCTTCCTATATTCTATGATTCTTTCATGGTAGAGTCTACATTTCCATATTTCTATGTTGTCTGTAAACCTTGCCATGGTCACAGAAAGAATGATGAACATTTTTAGAATGAATAAAACTGAGAAATAATTTAGAGTAAAGGACTGAAATTTATCTTTTAAAAAGTCTACTAAAAATTGTATAACTAAGCCAAAAAATCTCTTAAGCATAACTTATCAATATGAGATAGATTGCACTAGATTTGGAGCAAATTTTGACTAAAATGAATAAGCATTATACAGATACCATCAGTACCAGGAGATTTTGCTCCTAAGGCATGGCTCCTGGACTTCATGTGGCAGGAATATTTATCTAGTAGTTATTTTCTTCTACCTACCATGTGATTATGTGGGCATTGCTGCAGCTCCTCATTCCTAGGAAATTACACTATAATCAGCACTGTATTTAAAAATTATAAAGTCTTGGGAAGGGAGTATAGCTCAGTGGTTCTGGTGCCCCCACCCCAAAACCACAGAGAACCACATACAATACTCATGGAGACTCATGACCAGTAGCAACCAGTACCACATACCACAGTGCCGGGCGTGGTGGCTCACACCTGTAATCCCAGCACTTGGGAGCCAGAGGCAGGAGGATTGCTGTGATGTGAGTTTGAGGCTGAGCTCAGGGCCAGCCTGAACCACAAAGTGAGACCCTGTCTCAAAAAATCTAAAAAACAAACAAACAAACAAACAAAAAACAGATAGAATTTAAAATGATTAATTACAGGGCCAGGGATTTAGTGCAGTCGTTCCAGCACCTGCCTTGCAAGCACAAGATCCGATTTGGATCTCTGGTAACCACATACAGAAATGCTGTGGTGACTCAAGCCCACCAGCAATCAGTATTGTACACCACCATGCTGGGTGGGGTAGCTCACACCTGTAATCCCAGTACTTGGGAGGCAGAGGCAGAAGGATTGCTGTGATGTGAGTTTGAGGCTGAGCTCAGGGCCAGCCTGAACTACAAAGTGAGAAACTGAGTTTCTCATCAAAACTGACATCAGTTTTGTCTCAAAAAACAAAACAAAACAATACAAAAGTCTCATCCACTCTCATGAATAATTTCATTTCTATTAGTAGAAAACAGATGAATACAATAAGTTTTCCCTCAGAAACGTGCTTTAGAATCAAGGGCTAGTAATTATTAGTTCTGTAGATCCTTGAAAAAGAGGACATTTAGCAGTATTTGCATAGACAAAGACAGTTATTATCATTCTACCACCTCATGTATTTTATTTGAATAGACAGATAAGAAATAAAAATATTCAAGTATCAAAAATAAAGCACGGCATTATATAAATGTCTAGATTTCCAGCATGAAAAGAATATAACTAGAACTTAAAATTTTCTAATTTATTGGCTAAATTCTTGAGACTACTATATTTATCATTTTGAAATAAATAACTAAGCATATGAATTTTACATTCCATAGCATTGGTATATAGAATTATAGAGATAGATTTACTATAGCTATGTTTATAATGGCCTCTAGTAGCTCTTCGCTGTAGTTCATTTGTTACCTTATTAAAAATCCAAACCTACAAAATTCTGGCTGGACAGTTTATTAATATAAACATTTGGCAAGAAATTTTGCTTGTAATGATAATTATGAGGAAGAAAATGATGAAAATTTTAAAAAATCATAATCGTTTAAGAACTATTACCAGACTTGAGGAAAGAAGATTTCACGGTATGGTGGGGTAGCCATTTGAAAAACACAAACTTGACTGTGTCTTTCTTTTATTAGAGCATACTCTTAGTTTTTTGACTAAGATGACAAATTTAATATAGTACAGTCATGCTTTATAATAGAAGATATATCATTATGTTCACATGTGACAGGAAATCATACAATAAAAATAAACATCAATTATTTCTTAGGAGTATGATCTGTTTTTATTTATCATGCTATTTTATTCATCAGTATATTCTAATAGAGGAAAACAATATTTACATGAAATCACACTAAAAGTTTTATTATATAAATCAGAAAACTAGGGCACTAAGGCAAAGTAGGTTTATTAATAAAGCACTATTGGAACATGGATGAGACCATTTAAGCACATTTGTCTATTCACTTTCTAAATCTATTTTAATACCATAGGGGCAATTTTGAATACTGTAGTTGTTTAAGAGTTCTGTATGGATAGCAAATTCTTAAATATTTCTTACTCCGTCCATGGTAGCAAAGAATTTTCACCAAGCTCTACTTTACACTATCAATTGTCTTTTAAATCACCCAGTATAGAATAGCTGAAAGAACAGTGCATATGACAATACATTCTGGAGCACATAATCTCACTTTTGTAAAGAACAAGTGTATACTTTAGGATTAAGTTGTTATACCGCCAGTTTAAATTCACAGGTGGAAGAATATGTCAACAGATGCAAAATTTTGACTCTTGCTATATTTTACTAAGCTATTTCAACATTCATTTTTATTTAGTTAAAAATATTTTTATTACAATTCAAGCTTAAATAAGCTCTGTGTCTGTCTGTTGTGATACTTTCATTTTTTGGCCTTTCTTCTGAAGCCTTTTCTGAATAAAAACAGATGGGATTCCAGAACTAGAGAAACTGTATGAATATCTGAGTTACTTATTTAAAAAAATAAAGAAAAGAGAAAAGCCTAAAAAGATCTTAAAATTAAATAGGTTACCCAGAAATATATTGTTTTGCGTGTATTCCCTTTATGATGAAAGTTACTCAACCATTGTTTAATTTGCCCTTAATTTTATAGTTATAATATGTATGATTAAGCAATGAAAATTCTTCCACTTTTGAGGAGTGGATTATACAGAGCTATATGACACACAGGAGAATACCAAGGTAGATCAATCTAACAAAGTTTAAAAGATCAGATAAAGGCAGGTAAGAGATTCAATACTTTTGTCACAAATATCTTACAGATTGGTCACAAGTTTGATTAAGATTTCACATAGTTGCAGTGGAAAAGGCTGTTTGCTCAGTCTAGCACTTCCCTATTCACAGCTGAAAATGAATGCATTGCCTGGAAGCAGCAGGACTATTCTTTCTTAGTAAAAAGATAGGCAGAAGTTTTCTCAGGAAGCCTCATAAACAACTATCCAGAACTTCTTCTACAACACTGATACCATACCTAGGGAAGAAATTATAGCATATCATTAGCAGTTGATGGTAAAGTACAACAAAAGATAATGATTCTGTCTATGTTCCAGTTAAAAGTGTTCTGCTGTGGAGAAAGCTTGGTCTCAACTCTCTGAATTAAGGCAAGGAAAAATGTTAGACTATGTAAAAATGAATTTATGGAATACTTTACTATTAAAACCAGCTTTAATGTAATTGAATATTACATATATATGTCAACGTTATCATGTATAATATGGGTATTTTAATGCAAATTCTTGCGCATATATATATATATATGCATATGTATGATTTGTTCAAAATATCTCTTACATAATGGGTAGAAATGACCTTTGAGAAGCTGGAAGAATAATATGTTAGCAATACATTGTCCTGTTTATAAGAAGATCATGGACATTTTGATTTACTTCCCTATATTTTCTAGTCTAATATGGCTTCATGTTCCTTCTGAAATAATTAAAGTAAAAATTAAGTGTGGTGGTGCGTATCTATAATCCCATCTTCTTATGAGACTAAGGCTGAAAAATTACAACTTTGAGGCCAACCTAGAAACTTGGTGAGACCTTGTCTCAAAATCGAATGACTGAATGAATGAATGAACAGGGCTGAGGATGTAACTCAGCTCAATTCTCATTGCTGATGGGGATATAGCTCAAGTGGTAACTTGCTTACCGTTGAAGCACAAGGGCCCAAGTTGGAGCCTTGGTACTGAAAAAAAATCTCATTGCTGAAAAATAAGAGAATTTTAAGTTGTCCTTCACCTCAACCTATTCATAATCATACTTCCTCAAAGTGTTACTTTTTCTTTGCTTTCTTAGTGTCTTTTTCACTTTGTGAGTTGTAGTTTTTAATTTCCAACACCTATTTAAATTTCAAAGAGTACTTGATGAGAAAATGTGACCCTAAGTTGTAGTGTACTAAAATCACCTGTTTACTCCAAATCACAAGTGGGCTTAAGAGATCTAATTAACCTCAAATTTACAGACGTGATCCATGATACAATTATGATATATGTTGTCACATTTAATGTAGGGTTAATTTATTTTAAGTCAATATTTATGTAATACCCTGAAGTTTTCAATGAAAGCACATCAAATGTTTCTTTTGACATTCACAGTAATCAAAGAAATACAAATTCACAAAACTATGGAACACCTTATGTAAGCCAATAAATTATAGTATTGCATTTATTTTTATGCTAATTTCAGCATTGGGGAAGGTTTGTAATAAGTTTTAAAATTTCTTTTAAAATTATTATCTAATATAAACCATCTGGACAGTAGTGTGGCAATACACTTTAAAAATATTAACTTTGATTAAGCAAATAACTTCTAGAAGTTTCTACAAAAATAGCAGCAAATACTTTCCAAGAGTTATGACCAGGGATGATCTTAAACAAGCAATATAGAGAAGTTTCACATATAGAGAACAGGCTATATGGCTTTTGGGAAACCTAAGAAGCAAATTAGAGAATGGTAAATTTCGAAAGAACCTGACTCTTTACCACCCAAGGCTATGTGATTAGAGAGTGAAGTTTTGGGATTTTGAGACTAAGACATTCTAGTGAACTAGAACTATGTTGAGCATTTGATGAGACCTAGAGTTTCAGAGAAGAGAAGCTCAAAGCAGAGTTACCATTCAAGGCAGAAGAAAGGAAGAAAAGTATGATCTATCTTTACTCTCCATTCAAAGTATCAGTGATCAACTGACTGGAAGAGGGTTCCCTGTGGAGTCTACCCAGACAAGCTGTGGAAGTGTTTTTCTTGAAAACGTAGTAAATAATGTTGAAATAGATCAGGACACACACACACACACACACACACACACATAAATAAATAAAATGAGAAAATGAGCAAAAACTATTAATAAGCTTTATACCAGTAATTATTTTACCACCATATGATAAAAGATAGCAAGTGTGGAATATTATATATAAAATAACTTGTAAAACTATTCAGAATGCATTGAAAATCTCTATTATTTAAAAAATCTATTTAGAGATTATGATTCAAATACTTTTTTAATTCTTAGAAAACCATATAACCTTTTTTATACACTCTTATTTTTCAAAACCTAGGAAAACAAATAGTCACATATTTAACAAATAGAGGTTTTTTTCCCCCCTTATTTTGTATTTGGTAGCTATTAAGTATGATTCTTAAATCAGTTGATAGAAAGAGTAAGTCTGTTGGGAACAGGAAAGGGGGAAGTTACCAGAACTATTGCAGTTAAATTCTTTTCTCATGTGAGACTGACAGCACAAGACATATTAATAAATAGACAAAAATGAGACTTAGAGAAGAAGCTGAGCTTGGGCCTGATCCATGCTGCTCTGCTCTGGGTACTAAAGACAGCAGGTCTGAGCTCGCCACAACTTTTATTCTGTACATATCAAGTAATGAAGAGCTCAAAAGAAAAGTAGGACTGGGCAGAAATGGCAATAGTCCTTGAATTATGTAGATGAAGATTCGGGTGTAGTTCTGCCCTGGATAACACAGTGTGTGGGACAGCTGGAGTCCCTGTTGCTAGCAGAGAAAAAGCCAAACATCAAGTATCCAAGTCTATCTGTAGGCAGGAAAGCTTAGTCCAGTCATAGAAATGATTGTGCAATTATTTCTCTTGATAAGACTGCTCCTGACATAAACCCTTAACACTACAGCATAGTACCATACTTAGAACTGAAAGTTAGTGTAAGTCATAGAGTTAGACAATCTTCATAATAATGTTAACAAATTTGTTAAAATGTTAAACAATAAACCTTCAGTTTGAATTTGAACTTTAACTTTTCTAAGATTTATATTTCTGCACATGTTTAAGCTTTTGTGTTTTTTCAGCTATGCAGTCTAAGTGTTAGTCTTGCCTTATGGGAAGGTGAATAACATAAGGTAATAAAGGACATGTTCTCATCATTAGATGATGTAATTAAGGATAGGACCAAAAGTTTGACTATGGAAAGTGATAGGGGAAAAAGTGGACTCAACCTTGCTGACAGGCACATGGGCTAAAGCTAGATCCTGAAGGGGGCAGACAGTTGTACTGCTGAAGCTGGTTCTTTTACAGGAAATATTATTCTGGAGATGTACAACAGTCCCTTCCAAGTGTTTCTTATCTGTAC
>PVIR01021149.1:0-30591 GCA_004026965.1 Petromus typicus
TGCTGCAAGTATGAGGCTAGCCTGAGCTACATAGTAAGTTCAGGGCTAGCCTATACTACAAGGCTAGAACTTGTCTTATAAGCTTAAAAAAATACTCATAGTGTAAAGTCATGAATACTTTATGAGATACAAGTGTTTTCTATGTTCTAATATTATTATTGCAGAGTAATTTTATTGGAGAAGTTACTCCACAGGTTCAACTAATAGCACATGCATAATTTTTGACTGTGTGAAAGATAGTCTTATAAAAACTACAATCACAACATTTACAAATTTCAACACTTGCTAAAACTTGATTGGCATCATCAAACAACTTTTCATCAGTGTAACAAAAAGAGGTGTTCAATAGTGAGTGTGATCATGATGTGTACATAATGTACAAATAAAGAATTTAATGTTTAAAAATAGATGCTATGTAATATTTACAATGTCAGTTTCATTCACATTCTTGATTTGTCATGACATGATCATTAAAACCAAAGTCTAAAAAATCTCATCATAATTCTTAAATTCCTGCTTTTACTTAATAGCATACAATAAAAGAATAAATATAACTAAAATGGACTTCGCTATGCTCAAATCTCATGGTTTAACAAAATATCACCTTACAATTTAACTTCAAATATTCCATAAAATAATACAGAAAATTAACAGCATAATATTAGGTTTATTCTACTTTTCTAAAAAAAAAAGGCATAAGAAAATATTTAGTATTTCTTTGCTAGACATTCTTGTAAGCTACTTCATGCTAACTGCTTCAATGCATTTGCAGCTGGGTGCCTTGCAGAATAAAACTGAAAGTGTAAGTTTCCATTTAGATCATATTTATTGGTGTGATTTTATAACTAAAAGTTATAGCATTTCTTTTTCTTCCTTCTGAGTCACTCTTAAACACAGCAGGTTAATTCAAAACAATTCCAAACATCAAAGCCATGAAATCTTTCTTTCTTCAGGAAAATATCTTCTGAAGAATGAATTTAATCATTGTAGATTACAAACTTATTTCAAGAATTGATCATCATGCTATAGAAAATTGATGAATGGATCTGGAACCAGACTGAACAAGGTAACAACAGCTTATGTGACCTAATTAATGAACATAATAGCAGAATAAACAAAACTGCATGCTTCTATCTTTGTCATTTGTAATCAGATCATTTGCTAGAATTCTTGAATGAAAAAAAAATCAACAATTTCTCTTACAGATTCCAATGTCTTTTCAACCATACACATTTTTAGAATATATTAAACTTCAAGAATATAAGTGATAAAAGGTAAATCAATAAAGGTTCTTATGTACCAACATTACCACAGCTGTAGTAAGTTGAGAATTGTGTGAGATGGTGACTTGAGTGAATATAAAATAGATACAAATTTCCTCATGTGTCTTGTGTCATCACCTACACAAATGTTATAACTTGTCATTCAGACCCTTAGCCTTCATCCACCTACTGCGATAATCTTTGTAATTTTTCTCATAGTTGTAATTACCAGCAGTTTGATTAATAGTCACTGCACCATAGGCTTCCCAAGGTGAAGGATCACTGAGTACCTTTGTATGTGTACTGCCTAACAGTACACAGAAAATAAGGACATCTTTCACAAACTAAGAATTATAACAAACAATAATTAGCCCCCTGCCAAGCTACTGCATTATTTGATTGGCCATACTTGACATAGGTCTAAAGCATGCAGGGAAAAATTAACACCAAAATAATATCCTTGTGAGACTGTCACTTAGGAATGAACTAGATATAGAGATAAAAATATTTGATTAATACATACATGTGTAATCTGACTACCACACCTTATATTTTATTATAATTGTTCAAGATAATTTTCTTATACCTCTTCTCAGATAAGCCCACTCCAACACAGCAGTATATCAGGATAACACTGATTTTATTTCTATTACCAGAGATTATTTCTGGTTGTCATAATATTTTATATGATTAGAGTTCTATAGAATGTTTTCTTTTGTGTTCAGCATATTTGTCTGTATGTCTTGAAAATTATTTTCAATCATGGGTTTAAAATTCCATGGCATAAACATAATCTTTTTTTTTTTTTTCAAATTACCCATTCTGCTTTTAACTCTTTCCAAATCTTTGGGATTTCAAATACAACTTCATATTTCCTGATTTTTATCTAGAGCTGTTGGACTTTTATCAACAGTATCAAGTCAGTAAGTCATTAATATCAGATTAGGCCTCTGACTTAGACATATTTTTAATGTTTTCATGTACATAAGAAGTAGATAAAGTAGTTTTTTGTCATTTCCATTCCCAAAGATAGCTTTAAACAAAGCAACATCATTGGCCCAGAGCTCTGCTGTGTTCTTAAAATGTTTTAGGCTCTCGTTGCTCAATTCCTCCACCTTTAACGCTGAAATTTCTAACTTCTGTGGTTCGTAAGCCAGAGCTAATCATGATTTACCCAAATATACTTCAAGAGGGAGAGAAGTATGATACTGGGGAGGCAAGAGAAAAATAAACATTGCATCTGTGTTGTTTTCATTTCTAACATCTCTTTAAAGTTTTGTCAACTTAGCTAATATGTTTGAAGGCTACTTTGCTGGACCATGATTTCAGTAAACACCACATTTCTTGCTTTTAAAGAATTAACATGCTAACAGATTATATAATCACATATATTGTCAAATAACTAGAACATAATGATTGTTGATAGTTATGATGAGTTCATTTAGAAGAATGAATCATGATTTAAAAGATGTGGAGGATAATTTTGGATAAATGCTTGCATCATAACAAATCATGCTACTTGTTACTCTGGTCGTATTTATTGACTCCAGGATGAAAGACATAAGGAACAAAGAATTTTCTATATTAACTCACCATCAATTTTTCGTTCAGTGGTTGTTTTATTCTTTTGGAAAAATATCATTTTTACTGTGATTGCATATATTACAAGAGGCATATTAAATATCATCTAACTTACTACAACATGAAAGCAATATATGCAGGATTTTGTACCCTTGAGAGATTGAAGTCAACTACCTTGCTTATAGGAGATGACCATGGAAAAAATCTCTGGTCTGGGTTCCTTAATTAAATCTTTTTGGACTATGTCATATAAGCCAAATTACCCTCAGCTTGAGCCACGTTAGGGAGAGAACAAGAGTGAAAAGAAATGAGGAGCAACTCATTGAGAATATATGCTGATGTTTCCCTGTTCTTATGACAATCAGTGACAAGAAAAAGCCTTTTCCTTTAATTTTCTTCCCTTTACCCTTGGGAAAAAAATATACCTTGGAACAGCAAGTACTACTTACAATATAATTCTAAAGACACTGAATGAGAAGATGGAGCGAATAAGATTATTCTTTATTTTCTTCTTCAAATCCATGTGTTTGGATATCTAGAAAGAGGACTAAAGTGAATCTAATAAACGCAGACAACTTACAGATTTCCTGAAATGTCAGAAACGGTGTCTTTGTTCAATACCTGAGAATTGGTTGATGTAAGGCATTAGCAGGTGGATTAGCAGATGGTAGTCGAATTCCCAGGTTTATGACTAATATCCATTGCTTCATCAAAACCAAGATAAAGAAAAAAAAGAAAAAAATTAAAAGAGAAGGCTAAGAATATATCAACTTCTATTATGGAAGCCAGTGAGCTAAATTGTGCATTCCACAGTGATTATCTGAGGGAAATTAAAGCATTAACTGGAGACATTGATAAATATTTCTATCAATTTGTTCAGACAAAAATGTTTTTTAAACTACAGACTATAGCATAATTATTCAAAATAAACAGTAATTAACCGAACTAAATCAAGCAGCACAAGAGTTTGCAAATTTACCCTGTGGTTTACCAGCTGTGCTTTTTACTGTCTGCACTGTGAAATAACACTCATGCCTTGAGTACTCAAGAGGTGGTAGAAAACTGAAGCCTGTTTTCTTGCGGCATATTAAGAATGGATAAAAATACTCACATACTCACTGTAAGCCATCTCATAGTGTAATATTTATTTTCTAAAAATCACTATGAAGCAAGTTAAAAAGCCTTTTATGAGCACCTACTATATACCAGGAATTCAATGAAGCATAAAGATATGGGCTTGTATAGGTATTTACAGCTTTTTTCATTGAATAAAAAAACTAGAAATGTAAGAAAAAATATTGTTGATTTATTTGACTCTTGGTGCTGTTGTATTATCCCAGAAAAATAAGCACAATTCTCCTTTAGAAACACATTGAGAACAGTTGTGTCAATCAAAAGTTCTACACAGTATTTGGACTTTGGCCAAGAATTTGCAACTCTTTCTTAGTAGTAAGAAAACTTTATTCTAGAGGATACCGATGCTGGGAAAATCTCTTAATGTGGTTCTCAATGGCTCTAGAGATATATGACCTCACGAAGTACACTGCAAAGATCTTCACTGTCACAACTGGAATTAGAAAGGGGGATTTATGTAGCACATTATGATGTGTGTATTGGTAGGCTATTGTATTGGTAAGGTCCTGGTAGGTAATTGAATAGACACTGGTAACCACAATGTATGCTAAATCTCTGAATACATGACCAAACTACATTGTAACAAGATTATTGTATACAGCTCTTAAATATTAACTCATTTGTCTACCTACCTAACCATAATTCTCCATATTTTTTTACTCCAAAGGAATGTTTTTGATTTTTTTAATGTAAAGAATATAATCACTGTCAAAAACATAATATAGTTTAGGCATAAATTATGGTGTTGGATATGTAACACTAACAAAAACAAGTTCTTGCCATCATAGTCACTTATGCTGATTTATTTTAACTTTATAGGTCAACAAGGCAACATTGTTTTTGCTTCATCATGCACACAATCCTTGAGTCAAAATTTTCCAATGCCTCTCAATACACATCCTGATCTTCCAATAGCATAACCAATTAACAAAATTGTATGCAACCTAGAAGTGTGCACAGAAGTATGGGAAACTACAGTTTAACACATGAATTTTCATAAGAATAAAGATTCCAAAATACCCCAGCTGGTGCAGTGACAGCTACAGGTAAACTAATCCACTTAAACACTGATCATCATTGCAACAACAATGATGTCAATACTTACCAGCCACCATAGTGGAGCAGTAAGTGACAGGCTTAATCACATCAGTATGTTCAAAAACCTATTTCTCATGCTTCTTTTTCTGTGGAGTAGGCCAGTGCATGCACAGTACTCAATCATATAAAACACAATATAATTTGAAATTAGTTTAAATGTTAAGTATGATCATTTACAATTTGTTATGATTTATGAAAGCATTTTAAGTATACATTTATATAATGTCTCGGTTAATATGAGAATGTTTTAAAGTAATAGAAATGTTTACAAACTCTTCTTAAGTGTAGTAAAGGGTCATACAATTACTCTTAGTATCTTAGAGACATTGAGTTCAGGTTTTCCTCAGACACTAAGTCTGTGGAAGCTTGGGCCTCTTACGTGAAATGTCATTGCATCGGCATGTAACATACACCTGCTGTACGCTTGAGTCAACTCCACATTACTTGTAACACACAACCAAATATGAGCAGGTGTCTTGTTCAAGGAACAATGAGAATCTTTAAAGACTACATGTACAGCAAAGATATATTGTTTCCTCTATTGAAGGAAAACTGACACATTGGAAGCTGTGTGCATAATTTTAATTTAAAAACTTTGTATCTGTCCCAGAATTATAGGTTATGTCCCTTTTCAAAAAATTTATTTGATTATGTTTACCATATTCTACACATTCAATGTTTACTGATACTGTTACAGGATACCAGCGAAATAATAACACATTTTTTCATTTTATTTGCAGTGATAAACAAAACCATGACAATCTTAAAGTTATTAAAGTTCAGATATCACACATCTGATATAATTAATTGTGTATGGTCACTACTTATCTTTGTAAAGTAGCATGTGTGTGAATTCTAGACCCTGAGTTACATTTGAAAAATGTTACCTCACCTACAAGACTTTTCAGTATTATATTCAAACCCTTGGAAACCATGTGCATGTATTGTGTACAAATGTACTTATATGTGAAGTCTTAAAAATTCAGTAATAGATTCATGTAAACAATAGATTACTTATTTGTTAATACCATGAGTTTTTTTCCAAATAGATATAATCCACATACTATTTAAAATATTAAGAACTTTACATTTTAAAAATGTGTTAGGGACCCAATCTTAACAATTTTCTGTATCTTTCTGAGTTTTTCTTGCAGAACCATGTCCCTACCCAGCTTCAGGTTTATAGTATAAATATTAAGGAAAACTCTCCTACTTTTAACAGAAGTAGAGTTTTCTGTTCTCTTTAGCAGAGTTTGAGGTCAAGAGAACTATTAGTTTGCTTTATCAGAATGTAACTCCTGGGATAATATCAAGACTCAACTGATCTAAGAGAAATGAAATATCAGCTCTGGGTAACTCAAAAATTGAGATCTGATGATGGAATTTTCTACAACCATAATGTTCCTTTATAGTAAAATGGAACTACAAGTTTTAAAAGAAGTACAAGCATTAGGTTCCAATTAAGGCATCTCTTGGGAACATATTAAGACAATAGGAGAGACAAAAATAAGGAAATGGAGGAGTTTTAGCCTTTAACAAATAGAACAAACATTAAAAACATATTAAGACCTTGTCAGATAATAATAAATTGTCAGATCCTTCTATCTGGTAGAACATGGATGATTTTCAATAACAACAACAAAAACTTAATAAGCATTCTATAATGGGCAAAAGGAAAGAGAGAAGTCTGTGCAGAGGAATTATCTTAACCAGAGTAAGTGGGAAAGCTAAGAATTAAAAAAAAAAAGCAATAAATCAGAATTACAGTGAAAGTGAGTGTATCAGCATCCAGAATAGTAGGTTAGAATTTGTAGATGGATGGCTTAGATGAAAGAAGTCAGATTGATTCGAAAGCATGGTGCTATGAAATGGAAACAAGAGAAGGATGTCCATTATCAACAATCTTGTTCAACATAGTGCTGGAAACATTAGCCACAGTAATTAGAAAAGAGAAAAAAATAAAAGGAATGAGGATAGGAAAGGAAGAAGATAAACTGTCATTATTTGCTGATGACATAATTTTCTATATGGAAGATCCTAAAAACTCAACCAAAGGACTGTTAGACTTAATCGACAAACTTAGTAATGTAGACAGATACAAAATCAATGCTCAAATATTAATAGCGTTTTATATACAAACAACAGACTCAATGAGAGAAAAATTGAGGAGTTGATCCCTTTCACAATAGCGTCTAAAAGAGTGAAATATCTTGGTATCATTATAACAAAGGAGGTAAACAATCCTAGTCTGAAAACTAAAAAAAAAAAAAAAGAGAGAGAGAGAATGAAAGATATCAGAAAATGAAAACATATCCCTTGTTCCTGGATGGAAAGAATTAATATCATCAAAATTGCTATACTCTTACAACTAATATATAGACTCAATGCAATAACAATTGAAATCCAAACAGAATATTTCACAAGTTTAGAGAAAATAATCCAAAACTTCATCTGGAACCACAAGAGGCCTATAATAGCAAAAGTAATTCTATGCAACAAGGACATGGTAGGTGATATCATGATCCCCAACTTGAAACTGTACTACAAAGGCACTATCATATCATCTTTGACAAATGAACCAAATATCCTCAATAGAGGAATGATAGCCTTTTTAATAAATGATGCTGGAAAAACTGAGTTTATAATCTGTCAAAGACTATAACTAAATCTATCCCTTTCATCTTGTACTAAACTAAAGTCAAAATAGGTTAGAGACCTAAATATTAAAACAGAAACACTAAATAATTTGAAAAATAAATTAGGTAGAATTCATGGAGACATTGATTTGGGAATGACTTTGTGAACAAAATGTAGCAAGAAAGCTACCAGAAAAAAATTAACTAATGGGATCTGATCCAGTTAAAGAGCTTCTGCACAGCAAAGGAACCACAAACAGAACAAAAAGGCAGCCAATAATATAGGAAAAAATCTTTAATAGCTGTTTCTCATACAAAGGGCTACTATCTAGAAAATGTAAAGGTTTTGAGTTCAATCTTCAGTAACTGCATATCACAATGCGGAGTGTAGTGCCTCATGCCTATAATCCCAACACTCAGGAAGCAGAGACAGCAGAATTGTGTGAGTTTGAGACTAGCCTGGGATACATAGTGTATTCAGGGCCAACCTGAACTACAAAGCAAGACCCTGTCTCAAAAAACTAAAAAACAAAAATAAAAAGCAGCAAAAAATATCAAAGCAGAAATAAATACAATTAAAATTGGAAAAAAACAGAGAGAAACACAAAATCAAAACTTACTTTAACAAAATGAAATAAAATACATTGACAGTATCAGAAATGAAACAAGAGCTAAAATCATTGACCATATAAATATGAACAGTACAAATAAATAACATTATGAATAACTTAATGATTATAAATTTGATATCTCAGATGAAAATGGTGAATTACTTGAAAAACACTGATAATACAAAATGCTATCAGGTAAATTTAAGTATTTCTTGATTAAATTAAGTGAAATGTCATAACATTCTAAACCAGGGGGGGGAAATCCTATTAGTTTTTTACTAGTGAATTCTACTAAATGTTTAAGGAAGGTATTACGGTAGTTCCCTACAATCCTTACTTGGTAATAGTATTAAAAATTATTTCACATCTTTTTCTTCGTTGGACCCAAAATTAGACTGAGATATGAAGAAAGAAAAGTTCAATTACATCTCATAAAAATAGATCTAAAATTCCTAATTTGAGCAAATCTAAAATAGAACAATGTGTAACAGTAATTGTACACCAAGGTCTAGTAAAATTTATCTCAGGTTTGAAAGGATAATTCAATATTTAAGAAGTAATTGCTGAAATACAACATACCAACCAGCTATAAGAGAAAAGCTATAAGATCATAAAAATGAATATAGCAAGGAAGAATTGCTGAGAACTGTTTCAACTTGGTAAAGAACACTTACACAAAAACCTACATAAATCTCATACTGACTGTGAAAAATAAGATACTTTCTAACTAAGATAAAAACAAGAAATCTCCCCCTCAAACGTCTTATTCATTGTTGGATGTGAAATTTTAAGTAATACAATAAGAAACAAAGACACATACAATGAAGAAATGGAGTAGGCATGTTTTCAGATGGCATAATTGTTTCCACAGAAACCCTTGCAAAATTTAATGTAAGAACTCCTGAAACTAGTCAATGAAAACACACATACACACATACACAGTAACATACACATATATGCATATAGAGTATATATAACATTAATATATATCAGGTATATTTTTAATAGGATACAAAAGTTGTAATGAAAAGTCAATTGAATTTCTAAATACTTGTAATATAAATTTAAAGCACACACTTCATGCAAAAAAATTAAAAGGCATGCTTTTCAAAAATCTAAAAGATCTATAGAAAAAACTTAGATGTTTACAAATACTCAAGTACTTAATAATGGAGAAATACTTTCCTTTATTAATGGAGAAATGCAATATCTTCAGTAAGATGTGAATTTTTCCAAATTTGACCAACATATTAACTCCTTGATGAAAATTGAAATACAAAATTTTGTGGATATTTATGGAATAATTATAAATATAAAATTCAATGACAAAAGAGTTGATATTCTTTTGAAGAATAAAAATGAAGTCAGAAGACTGACTCCATAAAGTTTATGAATTATGAGAGACCTGAAATCATAAAAAAACTAGCATTTGTATGTAATACACACAGATGAATTAGATAAAAATGAGATCCCGGTAGTTAATCCACAAAAGTATAGTCAGCTGATGTTTCTCATAGCAATAAAGGCAAACCAATAGATAAAGACCATTTATTTCAAAAAGACAAGTAAATGTGTGTTGAATCAACAGGAGAGCAACATGTAAGCAAGTGAATATAAATATTAATATATTTTCTCTGTATTTTAACCAAAGCAAATCTAAGCCATTGATGTACTACGTAAAACTATTATATAAAACTCTTATAAAATAACACAAAAGAAAAATCTACATGGCTTCATGTTTGATAATCAATTTTTACAGATAACACCTAGATCCTGACGTGTGAAAACTTTTACAACTTAGATTTAATTAAAATTAAGAATTCTGCTTATACTGGTACAAATCCCCATTATGGAGTGCAATCATGATGTGTATATTTAATGTACCAATAAAGATTAAAAAAAAAAAAAAAACAGAAGCAAAAAAAAAAAAAAAGAATTCTGCTCTCTAAAATACACTCTGAAGAAAATTTTCTCAAGAGAAATTATAGACAAGCCACAGACTGGGCAACATTTTTCCTTGAAAACATATTTATATTGAAAGTTTTTTTTTCCTAAAATGTACAATCAACTCCATAACTCAATAATAAGAAAATAATTCAATTAAAACTAGACAGACAAGCTATAAAAACCTCACCATGAAAGTTAGATTATAGCAAAATGATTCAGAAAATTTATTCAATATCAGGTGTTTTTCAGAGAATTACAAATCAATCCTACATTGATACAGCTTCATATTCATCATAGCATTGTTAGAATCCAAAATATTGATGAAACTAAGTGCTAGTGATAATAGGAAACAGATGCCCTCATTCACTGACACTACTGAAATAAAATGGAAAAGTCACTTCAAAAGAAAATTTGACAGTTTCTTATAAAGCTGTGAAATTACAATGAATTATAAGTATTGTCTCAAGCAAGTTGAAAATATATCTCCAAAAGGAAAATCCACAAAGACATTTTTTAAGTAGAAATAATAATAATTTTCCAAAACCAGCAGCCATAAATACATGGCTTCAACGGATACATCCCTAAATAAAATATTATTTGACTATAAGCAGAAATGAGCAAGTAAGTCTCAAAAATATATAGATAACAGTTACATGAACACAACTAAATGAATTAAATGACTATATAGTGTTATTCGTGGTTATCATTTGCCATATTACATTTGGCAAAGGCACAACTATAGAGGCCATATAAAGGTCTATTGGTTGTTGAAGTTTTGGCAGGGAGAACGACCATGTATCTCAGTAGTTTTAGGACAGTGAAACTCTTCTTCATGATATTTGAACAATAGTTATATAATGACACACCTGTGGCCAAATCCAAAGAAGCATACAAAAATAAAATCTAATGAAATCTATAGATATCAGTTAATAAAACTGTGTCAGTATTGATTCATCAATTGTAGTAAATGTAACTCAGTAACACAGGATTATTAATAATATAGGGAGCTAAGGGAAAGTATATTTGAAATATCTGTACTTTTTACATAATTGTTCTGTTAAAAATTGCTATACAGTTTTACTCATCTGAGAATTTGATACTAAGCTAAAAATATTAGGGACCACGTTATACACTCAAACTGTTAAAAATAGTATCTACCCAGAGAAATATGTCATATAAAACCTCTGGAAATGTTCTGTGCCCTTTCTGTGATATTTGCCTTGTTATGTTTTGTGTTCTTTTGAAAGACTTTCTTCTCATTAAGTAAAAGGTCAAATAGAATTTGATTCATATTTAATAATCTTTAAAAATTCTGTACTGGAAAAGATTATATTAACCTGTTTTCTACAAATGCTCTTCTACATGGTCATTTTCCCTTGCTTTATGTAATCTCTACATCTGTTCTGACCAATCTAAACTGCAAAAGGAGGTCTGAGAGTTGGCAAAGTTTAGCTCCCTGTCTTTCTAATGAAGAGATTTAATTCAATCTGAGCAAAGTGGGAAGAGTAGAAATAGGCAGAGTCAAACCTAAAACTACTAGCCAATAATTTTCTTATTAAAATATTCACAGTCATAAAAGTAGATTCAGTTTCAACTGTTCAGTTAAAAGGCACATGTTAAATGCAATTCCAATTTACTTTAGGAAGATTTTGAGATTAGCATATTAATTACATTCAAAGATTTATTTAAATACTCTAATATATTTTCATGATGAGGACAGTCATAGAAAACTTCCATTTGTATAAGTTGGAACTTTCTCCCTACATATTAATAAAAATACCACAGCAAAAAATGCCATTATTTCATTATTAGAAGAACACAGAGCTTAGTTAGGGGTGTTGAGTTGGCAGCCAGGCAAATGATTTTCTAGGATTTGGAAAGCTACTAATGCAATCTGAGGCCTTGTGAAGGTCAATTAATATTTGAATCTTAGCCTCTTGTCCTTCTCATCTGCGGAACGAATCTGTGGGTCCAGCTGATATGCAAGATCAGTGCTAGCCCTATTGCTCTTTTAATGCCACCTCTCTACTTAGTACAGTGGCACCAATGTATTTTTTAATTATAAAATATTGCAGCTAGATTTACTTAACCAAAAATAAACACAGGAGTGCAAAATAAATGACTCAGTATACTTCATTAAATATCTTATAAAACAATGAATTATGTTTCTGATACAATAATCAATTTGAAAAATCAATCATGTACAGGTATAAATTTCACCTGATGAATAAGATCATTATAATCAATTATGTCTACAAACTTAATTAATAAAAATAACCAATTATTCATAATGATATATGTCAAAAAATTAACATTGATTTTTACATTAGTATTAAACTATCCACTCTTTCATTTGATTAGTGGACCAGTTTGGTAACTGCCAAAAGTATAGAACAGTTTTAAGATAGTAAAGCCAATCAATTTAAAACATAACTGTGAATCTTTGTCAGATTACAGTAAAACTGCCAATATCACAAGACTGACATCAATATAGATTCTTAGAATCAGCCATATACACACATCTGGAGGTGTGTTGATGAGCCATGGAGTTGTGGTCTGAGAGTCTCTGCCTGGTTCGTTTCAATTTCCTCTTTGGGGTAGCTCCTCACTCTGCTTCCTAGCTGCCATCTTTACTCTACTGCGCTGTTCTTGCCATAGAGTCAGCCATGGACTGAATCTTCTGGAACTGGAGCCAAATTAAAACTATCCTCCCTCACTGTGGGCATTAAATATTGTGTCTCAGCACTAGTAAACTCTGTAATACATTTTAACTTCAAGTGTCCACTGGGGTGTTGGACGTACCCTCAGTGATGAGGGGCAACTGGCTATACGACTTCTGAGACTGTTTACACATATCTTGATCACAATATTTTTGCTGAAGGAATAAAAATCAGAGTAAACATTTATATAATAATTTTAATTGGTGTATTCTCTTTCAAGGATTTTAAGGATATTAACTTGTTTTGTCTTTACATCATCATAGTAAAAAAAGAAGAAATATATTGTCTAATTTTATAAATGAAGTGTTAGAAAAATAACAGGGTTTAATCATGGTTTGAAACTTTTAAGTGGCAAAGCTTGGACCTGAGCTCACAGTTTGGAGCTTTTGATAGGCTGCTTATTTTAATTTATTTCAGTCCTTTAGAAGGGATTTAGAATGGCTCCAATAGAGATATCTAACGTAAGTTCAGACCAAGACATGATGTTGAAACCCATTGTTCTTGATTCTGTATCTGGCTCAGTCGATAAAATGGGATTTGTGACAGTTACCAATATGTGTCTTCTCGTGGCAATTAAGGCACCCCAGAAAGCATGCTCTTCATTACTCAACGTCTAGCCTGCTATAAAACTCTGGCAAAGTCTGAAAGGATACACGCTGGCCTGGGTTCTAACTGCCTCTGTGTGGCTGCTAGTTGAGCACTATGTGATTGGACCAGGAAATGAGTCTTACCAGTGTGCCAGCGTGGCTTGGCTCCTACTTAAGACACCTGTCAACACTTGGCAAAGGGTCAGAGAGTGCGGCCACTGAGTGACCACAGGATCTTTTACACTACCCCAAAATAATCATAAATGCAGAAAAAAGGAATAATTGGAGAATCATGTTTAAATTTTAATAACATAATTGTAATGCAGCCATAATTATGAATCTTTCAGAAAAAAAACACTAGTTAATATTTCCTCCTTTTTTTGTAATGTCTCGTTTGCCCACCTGGTTCCTGCTAATCTGCTATTGATACTGACAGGAAACTATTTTGGTCAGCTATTATCACATTATAATTTGGCTCTTTAGGGATCACCCATTTTAAAATATCATTGCCCAGTCATACTATCATTCTTATGAAGTCAGAAATTATGTTCTTTTTCTTCTATCACTATACTTGGGGAATTCACTTTCCATCATATTCTAAAGTATGTATCATGAAAAAAATCCTTTGGGAAAATAGAATAGAAATTTCTATAATTTTTCAAGCAGTCCTAAAAAAATACAAGGAGGAAAAATGGAATTTTAAGATAAGCATTTGTTTCAATTTTTCTATGACATTGCCAGATTTAAAACTGAAAGCTGCAGGTCTTCAGTCCCAGGTACTTTGGACAGTTCATGTGCTAATTTCCTGCTGAGCCACATAAAGAAATTCAGGAAATATGCAGCTGAAACATATTTCCTGAACATATTTCCAGAACAAACCTCTGAACATATGTACTGTTTCTCTGTTTATCAGGTCAGTTGTCTGGGAGAGCCTATTTGAGGCTTCTTTTAAGGATCTCACAAGTGGCGATTGAGGAATTGGCTGAGCTGCTTTCTTGTCTGGAGCTGCTACAACAGAAGAATCTGCTTCAAACTTATTCCAGTCAACATCAGCAATAATTCTTTTGCTGTTATGTGACCAAGTTCCCAGTTTTTCAGCCAGACTCTGCTGTCAGTGTGAGAAGTCAGACATGGATCCATGACATACATGGGTGTCTCCCCACGGATCTTCTCCTGATACGACAGCTCACTTTGCATAAGCTAATAAAGGAGAGTGACTCTCACTGACATGGATTCCTTCCATAATGAATAGGGCTAAGGACACCAGTGCTTGCCTCAGTCTTGGACTGCTGCCTAAGTGTGAGAACGAAGCAGAAAATATGGTTAAGTCCTGCTCAGACTTCTGGTCAACATATTATAATTTAATGTCTACATGAGAATCAGGGACAGTTGTAGGCTTGTAGCATTTGGACAACTAAAAGAAATTTTCATTGATTTTAATCACCAAAATAGTACAAAACCACAAGGAGCTCACAGAAAAAGAAGTCTCAATGAAAATTTTGTAACTTATGAAAAATATCATTCAAACATAAAAATAAAAGCAATATCTAGAACATAAAACCTGATCAGGTTTGCATCAATAGACTTTAAAGAAAGGAACTTCTAAAGACTGAATATAAGAAGAAAAAAAAATCTCAGACTTAAGGTCTGATATGAAATAAATGGGGCTAGTAAATAATCTGGTAACTCCAAACATTAATCTATATGAGTATTTACGAAGTGTATACATTTTAATAATTACTAATTTAAAATTCATAGCAATAAAAATGCAAATAATCAAGCACAATATCAGTTAGTATAAAAGAAGACTTCCGTGTTAAATATCTATATTCTTTTATATTTCTGGAGGACAGATTGGAATTTCTTCATCTTAGGTTAAAAGAATTAGATTATTAATAAATGGACTGATCTCTAAAATTATGAAAATAACAAAGCAACACAAGTAGTGTGTATATTTTAAATTATATAAAATTATTAAACTTTAATCAGAAAAAAAATGGCTAGAGATGTGTAGAAAAATTGGATAATTATGAACTTCTAAAAAGATGAGTTATACAGAAATAAATCAATAATCACAAATATAATTATACTTATTCTTATGAAGACAAAGATTATTTAAAAATATCATATGTTTGCATTAAAAATAAATCTTTAAAAGCCACTCAAACTCCAGAGAAACAAAAATGATAAATAGAGTGAAATGTGTTTTAGAATGCAAGTTAATAAAGAAAAAGGAACGGGTTGCAATATTGACAACCAAAGAGATTTCAGTCGGAAAAAATTGAAAACTCTAGTGTAAGAGAGAAGTAATTCACAAAAATTTCAATTATGAAGATATTTTCACTATAAACTAGTGAGAACATCTTAGCACATTCTCAGAATACTCAATCAAAACTTGCTAAACTACAAATATTGAAAAATCTATCATTTCAATTTATCTTTTTTAATACATAGTTAACTTCAAGGCCATTAATACAGATATTAATAAATATATAATATTTTGCTATATAAATATATATATAAATATATAGTAAATTTGATTAGAATGAAGAGGCTTACAAAATATTTAAAGTTACATCATATTGATATGAATCATATAGGCTATGTTCTCTAATTGAAGTAAAATTAAATTAGAAGGAGTTCAAAATTTAAGAAACATATACATGCTTCAGGTTATAAAAAAACCACATAAATAGTTAAGTCTGAAGTTCTGAAGTTAGAGCAAAAACTCTAAATAACAATAAATCTACCTATTAAGGGCCAGGAATTTAGCTCAGTGGTTCCAGCGCCTGTCTTGAAAGCTCAAGGACCCAGGTTCAATCCCCGCTAACCACATACCATACTGGGTGTGGAGACTCATACCCAGTAGCAACCAGTACCACATACCACAGTGCCGGGCGTGGTGGCTCACGCCTGTAATCCCAGCACTCGGGAGGCAGAGGCAGGAGGATTGCTGTGATGTGAGTTGGAGGCTGAGCTCAGGGCCAGCCTGAACTACAAAGCAAGACCCTGTCTCAAATAAACCTTAAAAAAAAAAAAAAAATCTACCTATTAAACTTTGTGAAACTAAACTTATATAGTAGTTCACTTATCGCCTCAAATCATCATGGTAGAAAAGTGAAAAATATTGAAATAATAAATAAGTATTGAAATAATGAATCAAAATAAATTAGACATACATATATGAATAGATGTATACAAATAATTTTAAAAAGATTAACAAAGTAGAATTTAATTACTTTGAAAAGTGTAATAAAATTTTTTGTCATTTTACTTTTACAATCCTATAGTTAGGGGAGGGGATTTAGCTCAGTGGTTCTGGCACCTGCCTTGCACATTCTTTCCCTGGTAACTACATACAACAATTTGGGGCATGGTGCCTGCCCCCTGAAATCCCAGCACTTGGGAGGCAGAAGCAGGAAGATTATCGTGAATTCAAGTTTCGCCTGGTGTACATAGTGAGTTCAGGCCCACCCTGAATTACAAAGTGAGACCCTGTCTCAAAAAATAAATAAATAAAATAAATAAATAAAATAAAATCCTATAATTAATAATACATCAAATGAGTGGAAAGTCCTTTTCTAGTGTCTTAACTGCAAAAAGAAAAATACATAAGGTAACATACAATTATCTCTAGCCATTCCATAAAATATAAACAGTATTTTATACTATAAATATATAAGATTTTATAAATTTAAAAGATTTAAATATAAGTTATAAAAATAAATATCACTAAGTGTATGGCAGAGATAATATTATAATGAGTTATTAACATCCACAATTCTAATGCTTGAAGAAATATAACTCTATGGTGTGTATGTATGTACAGTATTAATTTATCTAAATAAAAACTTGTGTAGACACACAATGCATTTGAGAATTAGATGAGACACTGTTTTCAAAAATGCCAAAACTCTAAAGTGTACTTAATATATAATAGACCTACTATAGGACGTGCATATTAAGAGACTACTAAACATTCCATGTTTATTCTGGCCCATTTTTCTGGGTATGTGTTCAAGAATAAAACAAAATCAAATGTATGAAATATGTTTTTGCTTTATCATTGTCATTTCTTGTGATATTTTCCAGGTAAGTTTTTAAAACTATTTCAAGGGGCCGAGGATTTAGCTCAGTGGTTCTGGCACCTGTCTTGCAAGCACAAGGGTCCGGGTTAGATCCCCTGGTAATCAGATATAAGATGGGGTGTGGAGACTCACAACCAGCAGCAATCAACACCACATACCACAGTGCTACGCATAGTGGCTCAAGCCTGTAATCCCAGCACTTGGGAGGCAGAGGCAGGAGGATTGCTGTGATGTGAGTTGGAGGCTGAGCTCAGGGCCAGCCTGAACCACAAAGTGAGACCCTGTCAAAACAAAACAAAACAAAACAAAACTTAAAAATGCAATTGAAATTCTAAAGAATTTCAAATCTTTTTTTTTTTTCTTTTTAAATAATGCAATGTCTTAAAAAGGACAAGGTCTATAGTTGATTGGTTTTTAAATAATTTCCTTATATTCTAAATAAAGAAATATATGAGAGTACTCAGTTAAAGGATGCAATAAACCATCCAGTAATAGTAGTACTATGATCAACTTTAAATGTATAAATGAAAATATGAACTCATGTATTCATATGGGCCATTGGAAGTATATGGGCCATTGGAAGTATATGACCTATAAATATCATATGTATAAGGGCACAGATGAACAATTGTGTGTACGGACATGTTTGAATGTAGGTGTATATCATATACCCATCCTAAGAAAAAAAGACTCAAGCTAAATACATAAATAAAAATGTGGAGTTGAAGAGAGACTTATTACAGGCTACAAATCATAAAAAGATTGAAGTTGAAGTTCAATGTCAGTATTTTATTGAGCTTTAAAAAGACATTTGATCAGCACAGGAGCAGATGGGCTGCTCCCAACTCCAGATGGTCTTCCAGACAGCTCACTGGAAGGGTCTTCAGATATTTAATGCACCAAAAAGAAGGAATGTATAAGTCAGGGAAAGATGAATGAAGACTACCACAGAACAAGAGAGGGCTCTTCTAAATTTTAATTATAGCCAGCCTCCTATACTTGAAGTTTCTGTACCAGCAGATTCACCAATTGAGAATCAAAATTATTTCAAAAATTTAATCTCTACTGAGCATATACAGGCTGTTTTAACTTGTCAGTATTTCCTAAAGAATACATCGTGAAAACCTGTGTACATAGCCTTCAATGGGCTTTAGGTAGAGTAAATATCAGGAGATGACTTATTATTGAGTGAATTTTTTAGCCTGTGTATAATTACTATGCCATTTTATAAAGGATTTGAAGTTCCCAGGATTTTGATATCCATCAAAGTAGATACCATTCCTGGATTCATTTCCATGAGGATATCAAAATGACTGTATTTTAAGCTTAAATTTTCTACTTTTCATATTTAGAAATCATAAAACTCAACTAATATTTCAAAAAACATAAATGAAGATAAGTGTTTGACCCATGTATATATTGGTAAACTTCAAACATTTCAAAATAAAAAAGATATTTTACTATTAGATACAAATATTTCCAAGTTATACAATTAGCATAGCTCTGCCTACCAATAGGAATAAAAATAAATGTAAATGGGGCTGGGGAGTTAGCTCAGTGGTTCCAGCGTCTTTCTTGCAAGCGCAAGGACCAGGGTTTGATTCCCCAGTAACCACATACCATACTTGGCGTGGAGACTCACCCCAGCAGCAACCTGTATCACATACTACAGTGCCGGGCGTGGTGGCTCATGCTTGTAATCCCAGCACTCAAGAGGCAAAGGCAGGAGGATTGCTGTGATGTGAGTTGGAGGCTGAGCTTGGGGCCAGCCTGAACCACAAAGAGAGACCCTGTCTCAAAAAACCTAAAAAATAAATAAATTAATAATAATAATAATAATAATAATAATAAATGTAAATGCTTTCTATGCACTTTTCCCTGATTTTAATTATAGCTCATGAATATTTTTGTCAATTACTTTTCAATAAATCAGCTTATATTGAAGTATCATTATAATAATAATCTTTAACTTTTAGTTTTTCTTTTTAAAATTCACTTTTTAAACTCATTAAATTCTTACAAACTTGAGAGTCTGTGAGTATAGAATATAATCCAAATATAGGAATATCAGGAGATGAGAGATCAACCAGCATCATTATGAAGCACATCTAATAGGAAGGCTAGGACATGCAATTGTGAACTCTGAAAACATCATCCTGATTGGTGTAATGAACTAGTTAGTATTGGACTACAGCTCAGAGATCTTTATACTTGGCTATTGTCAAACAAGAGCATGACTTGGACTGAAGAATTGTCACTGAGTAAGGAAAAGGTAGAAATTATCAGTTTGTAGATAGTTGGCTCTTGGGGTAGAACAGAAATTAGTTTAATTATATTTATGTTAATAGTCTGATGAATTTATGAATGTTCAGGTTATGTACTGAAATTGAGAATTTAGGAGAATGATTTGAGAGAAAGGTAATATTTTGTCTTATAAACACTCACACCACTTGGATCACATCTGTGGCTGGGGATGTGCCTCAGTGGCTCCATGTCTGCCTGGCGAGCTCAAGGTACTGAGTTTGATCCCCAGTATCATAAAAAAGAGAAAAGAAAGAAATATATCAGCAGGAAGTCTGAGAGATGTATGGATTTGAGAGCTAACTATAAAAAGCTGTAAGTTTTTGATAATATCAGTACTAGGAATCAATATATTCTTCAGAGAATACTAAGAAGAACAATGTAAGATCTAAAGTCTGATCGTTGATTACTTTACCATTTTATCCGACTCAACAAATCTAGAGCACTACAATAACTCAACATGATTGGAGATAACATTTAGTTTTATTTCAGCATTCAAAGAATTTTCTTGTTTCTTTTTAGTGATTTAATTATTAAGTAACAGAATATATTAAAGCATAAAAAGCTCTTTTCTTCTGACCCTACTCATTATTTTCCAAAATGTAATTTTTTTTTCACTTTGAAGATAGTAAGATACACATTCCAAGAGGCTCTACCTATGCCTCAAAGCTCATTTGATGGAATAAAAATTGTAGAAAAGTAGCAAAAAACAATGACATTATATTGTTTGCACATTTCTTGTAGACAGAGTAGAAAGAAAAGGTTTATGAGGAAAAAAAAAAAAAAAACCCTAATACATCCGCCTTGTAAATCCAACTAACTTTGTTAAAGAAAGAAATACTGCTGATGACACTTGACTCAAACCCACCCACTAGCTTCCCTCATATTTGCTTAACTCCTTAAAAATTTTCTCTGTCCATCAACTGGAGACTAGATAAAGAATATGTGGTTCTGTTATGGATAGAGTATTATTCTGTTGTTAAAAATGATAAGATTGAGTCATTCCAACTCAAATTGGATATACCTTGAGGACATCCTCATGGTGAAATAAATAGGTCGAAGATGTGTAAATATCACATAATTTTCTCTGGTATGAGAAAATGAAGATGTAAAAGAATTCTACAATATATAGTAGATATTGTGAAATAGAAAATATTTAAAAGGAAATGAGGCTTAGGAGTAAGTAACAGGAAAAATAATGTGATGGTAATTAAAAAAGGAAATAAAGCTTATGTACACAGGAGGCAGGGGACTGTAGGGTGAGTAAAGGAATGAGAAAAAAATAACTAAGCTATGTCATATATTGGTACAAATTCTCAATGTTGCATGCAGTCATGATGTGTACATATAATGTGCCAATACAGATTTGAATAAAAAAATAAAATTCTCTCTGTCAACTATCTGTCATGAAATTAATTTTATATTTATTTGTAAATAACCTGAACATCTATTTTATTGAAAACATTCAAAATGTATTGTGTTCATATTTAAATCTCTCAATGACCAGGATCTAGTCACAACTGACGGAAGCAGTAAACAAGGTGAAGATACATAAAACAGTATCTAGGACAGAAGCTGTGAAGCTTCCCAAAACTAGCATGTGCATGCTGAATGCTCCTGAAGTTCACAGGAACTTCTGGGTCAGGGGACAGAAGAATAGCTAGAATAGGATTAAGGGCTCTTTAGAGTAGGTAAGTGGCAACACGCAGCAAATGTAAGAAACATCTATTTTCAGTGCTCTTTTAAATCCTTTCATCATAGAGGTTTTCTGATTTATTCACACATCCTATCAAATCAACCCATTTACCTCATTCTCAGATTAACTTTAGTTCATAGTTTTTCCTCTTTATACTGCTTTTTATGACTACTGAATTTTACATTATGTGTGTCCTTTCTTTTCTAAACTTCAAGGACTTCTTTTGTCTTCTCTGGTATTAAGGATGAGCACAGGGCTCCACAGGGAGCTACATTCGCATCTTTACATATTTTAAATCTGTCTCTGTCTCTCTGTTTCTGTCTATGTCTCTGTTTCTCTCTCTCTCTCTCTCTCTCTCTCTCTCCCCTCCCCGCCCCCCCAGATAAGACATCACTAAATCACTGCATCCCCCAGGCTGGGCTCTAACTTGACCACTCCTGCTGCTCCTGTCTCCTTTACCTACACTAAGATTTTCTTTCTTGTTCTCTAACACAAAGTTGCTCTTGTACATATGACTTCCAATCTCAGCTTTCTTCTCTCTCTCTCTCTCTCTAATTTTCTTTGACCCTGACTGGCTGTAATTTCTTTTTTTTTTTTTTAGGTTTTTGGAGACAGGGTCTCGCTTTGTGGTTCAGGCTGGCCCTGAGCTCAGCCTCAAACTCACATCACAATCCTCCTGCCTCTGCCTCCCAAGTGCTGGGATTACAGGTGTGAGCCACCACACCCGGCACTGTGGATGTGGTACTGGTTGCTGCTGGGTGTGGGTCTCCACACCCAGTATTGTTATGTGGTTACCGGGGAATCGAACCCGGGTCCTTGCGCTTGCAAGACAGGCGCCGGAACCACTGAGCTAACTCCCCGGCCCCTGACTGGCTGTAATTTCTACCTCATCTATCATGTTTTCTGAGTCCTCAGCATCACTTTGACAGCTTTATTTTCTTTTGTGACCATCTTCAGTTTGGAACTTACGACCTCTTTCTTCATAGGTTCACTTGGAGTGAATGTTTTGTGAATGACCTATTCTCCTTTATCTCTCTTGAGGTCTGTCTTTTTAATCTTTCATTCTTTACTCTTCTTTCTTATTATTTAAAACATTTCTTCTGATTTTATTTTTTATTGCTTAGTATAATTTTCTCTAGTTATTTATCTTTAATTGTCCAGTAGTACTTCTAACTCGGGACAAGCTCAGACAACATCTTTTCATTAAATTGTTATCCTCTGGGAGCCCAATCATCTTCTACAAGGTTAAAAAAAAAAAAAAAAGATTACATGCTTGATAAATTTGCATTTACTTTTGGGAGCAGGAAAAGTTCAACTGTAGAAGTTGTAAATTTAAACAATGTATCTGTAAGAGGGTTCAAGTAGTTCCCCTTCAGCTTTCCGAAGGAATGTACCATTTTCCTATATTATTTTGGGGGTTTGGCTTTGGTTTTCTGGAGGGGATTGGTACTGGGAATTAAACTCCAGGCTTCATAAATTCTATACATGCATTCTACTACTGAGGTACATCAGTAGCCCTCTATATTGTGAGATAAAGTGCTAAATTGTCCAGGATGATTTTAAAGTTGTGATCTTCCTGTCTCAGTCTCCCAGTTAGCAGAGATTATAGCAATGTGCCGCTGCATCATTTTTGTGGCTGTGGTTTATGTATTTTGTCTATGGGGCCACTACCCCAGAGTACTTTCTCAGATAATGTGAGTTTTGAGGTAATGACTGAGTCTTAATGTGTGTTCTGCTTCTTTAAGAAATTCCTGAAGTCTTCCTTAAAATGCCTTCAAGCTTGCTTGCACAATCTGACAAATGTTATACTATTTTCACCGATTTTCATTAAAAAAAAAAAAAAAACTTCGACAGGATCTGCAAATCACATCAATATTTAAAAGAATAGCCCTCTGTCTCTTGATGGGCGGCAGCAGGGGTGGTATCCAGGTGAATCCTTTTGATATCTCCAAAACCTGACTTATCTTTATTCTGCTGGTCACGCACTCATTTATGTCTGGTTTTCCTCAGAATTAGCTTTCCAGTTATTGTGATGAGTACCTGAACAGAGCAGCAGAAGCGATGGAATTTTGCTTACAGTTTGAGAAGTTTCAGTCATATGCACTTACTCTACGCTGGTAGTGGCACAGTACATAGAGCCAGAAGAGATTTCAGAACAGTGAAAGAAAAACGAGTCAGAGGCCTCACGTCTGTGATAGACTCACACCGCCAGGGACCTGACATCCTCTCAGAAGAACAGCTTGCATGGTCTGTCTGTCCTACAGACCACACCTTTGACACAGGGGTATGTGGAGTCCATTTTAGATCCAAATGAAAGCATTTTTCTGCAGGGTTTTAGAGTACAAGCTTCTCTCTGGTGGTTAATTTGCCACTACTCCTCTATCTACTTGATATCTTCCAAATATTAATATTTCTAATGATAACTTCCTTTCAGCTAACATCAGAATCAGAATTTATGCACAACAACTCAAGGTGGAACACATTGAGCTTTATTTGAAAAAATTTTCATGGCCTTATTCTGAACATCTCTTTTTCACAAGATTCATCTTGATACATGAATGCATTGAATGACCATGAGGATGAACACACAGGAACTTCAGTAGCTGCTCCTACCGGGCACAAACTTGGATAAGTAAATGCTGCCAACATCATGGTCACCTTACTGGTGAAAAGCCTTTTAAAGTAAGAATCTAGCAGATTAAATAGCTACACACACACACACACACACACACACACACACACACACACACACACCATCACAGCATGCAATGCATGAGGAATATCAGTCCTGGGCCTGGAGTTCTATTTCATGACTTATTTTGATATGGTTTCATAAGTCATCCCTTCTGGTATTATCCAGTTTTTAATAGTTCATTTAGTTTTTAACAGTTACTCTTATAAACTGAGCATATAACATATGATTTAATCTTTTTTTACATATATTGTTTTGAATTTTCTATTACAATGACCAAGTAAAAATTATACATCATACCCTTTTTATATTATTCAATATGTTTAAACATCACCATTCTTAATGTCTTAGAATAATAAAAATATCTGTACATGTTATAGACTTAATAACAGTAATTTTCTTCAATGAGGAGCACTTTGTTGCTTATTTATATAACAGCTTCATTAAGATGTGAGTCACACACCATGCATTATACTGATTTAAAGCATACTAGGTAATAGTCTTCACTGTGTATTTAAAAGGATTTTGAAACATCATCTACTTCAACTTCTGAACATTTTTATTATACTGAAAAAAATATGGGTCCCATTTTGTTCATTCCCTTTGCTGCAAGAAACCACTAATTTCTTACTTATGGTCCAGCATTTGGATCTATTGATAAAACTTCCTCTCTAAAAAATATATCTAACCCTGAATACCATAGATATTTTCACTTTTTTATTTTGAATGTAATTTAGGATAGATACTGGAGGAAGCAAACATTCTAAAAGGAGCATGTAGCATGAGTAAAATGATAAAATTAGAATTAAGTATAGAAGTAAAAAGCAATAGATGAATTAAATACCGATAGATTAGGGTTACAGAATGAGTGAAAAAGCTAGACTAGATTTTAACTGCTGTGTGAGCAGTTACTATAAAATTAGTAGTTTGAAATAACAGACACCGCCTACCCTTTTTATAACTAAAAATAGAAGCATAGCATGGTTTTGTTTCTGTTTTGAGCCTCATAAAGTCTAAATCAAGTTGTAATTTGGCTTAATATTCTTCTGTTGTGTAGAGATAACATCTGTCCTGTACATGTTATACCAAAAACACAGAAGTTCTCTTCAGTGACTCAGTATAAGATCATGTTTGCCAAATATGTTAGCAACTAGTAAGGTGACTGTTTGAAATTACATTTAGAATATTGGAAATTAAATGAGTTTTAAAATTCAATTCCTCACTATATTTAGTTCATTTCAAGTTCTCTAGTATCTTGTGTGAGAAGTCTATGTATCTGAACAGTGTAATTGTAGAATTATTTTATTATCACAAAATTTTATTATAAGAAAAATACTAGTGAAAAATTTTATCCAAGCTACATAAACACATTTTAAATGTCTGATATACTTTTTAAAATAATGAAATGTTTTTCCTGACCTTTGGGTAAAATCAGAAACAACTGGTCCTATGATAGTATTCAGAAATATTTCTCTTATGAAAACAAATTAAATGATGCAGCTGTTAAAAATATATTCTTTACTAGAATTAAATACCTTAGCTGAGGTGATAATAGGAAGAAAAAGAAATAGAAGCAAAGTCAGAAAACCAGAGGAGATGGTGCAGTCAAGGGAAGGGTTCTCAAGAGCTCAAGCGAGATGGACTCTGACACTTTTACAGCGGTTCACCCAGGAGAATTCATTCCTCCTCAGCTGCACACCCCAAACTTAGTTTAACAGCTCAGCCTTGAAGTCTTGGGTCACTTGGATCACTAAGATTTTATCTTCCCATAGAGAAAATACACTATATACTAATGATAAATTCCTGGTAAATCCTAAATATTATAATAATAAGTTTTTTGAAAAAAGCTACAATATATGATTTTAAAATATGTTTTTGGTTGATTCATGTTAATGCTTACTTGTAAAAATGCATAGTCAAAAGTACTTTGAAGAGAAAGCAGGGTGAGAGCATTACTGATTTGGCCAATTATTATTGTTTATTTCACAGTTTTACTTGACATTTACTCTTGACAAAGTATTTTAAGACAGTTTGTTGACTGTTGACAGGTATTTGGGACTTGTGGTTTGTTGAAGTAACTGTGTTAAATATGAAATGATGTGCTACAGTCAGAATATCCTTGGGCACAGTTATTGGAAGTGCAATTTACACTGTGAACTGGATTAGACACTGTCTCAAATCATGCGAGTATAAAGATAATACTTCTAAATAATTAACTGATTTATTTGATGTAAATTGTGGACCATACTTGTATTTTAACATGGAGTCATATATTTTGTTAAAACATAGTTAAGGGCTATGTTTAATTTTTAGCAATTATGGGAAATAATTGTATTTTAAATTACCAGCAGTTCATTTGAACTGGAGAAAATTGGATTCTTTAAAGAAGATATTATGTGGAAATGAGCACTGTTAATATGAGTGGAGAGGTAGCCACAGAGCATGCACTAACTTGTCTGTCCTTTATTATAAAATCTAATGCAAAGATTTAATTTTAAATACAATGTGTTAACTCAATCATTACTGATATGATTGTATTTAAGAAAACAGGGCTAGTTGGGAAAAAGTCCAAAAGTCTCTTGTAAGTTGATACATATAAACTGGAGTAGAAAGTTCCTCTTTTTTCAAGTCATTTAACTACTGTAGGTAGACTGCGTAGAAGGCAGAGAATGAAGTTATGATGCGTAGAAGGCAGAGAATGAAGTTATGAAACATCACATTGCAAGTTACCGACTGCTGACCCAAGGAGTGGCTATGGCACCCGGATGCGGTTCGATTATGGAAAGTTCAGAATCAGTTTTCACATGACCTTTTGATTGTGGCTTCTGGCTTGTCTAATGCATCCAGAGGGGCCACTGATCACTCACCAGGTCTCTCCCTCCCTTCTCCATGCAAACATAGCATCATCAGTCTTTTTCTACAGCTCTAACTGTGCTTCTTCTCATCACTCACCAGAGTAAAGAAAAATCTCTGTCTTTCAATTTGCCAAACGCTGAGCTGGTAAAGTGAATTAAGGAAAAGTACAGAGGACAAGTGGCCAGTTGAATACATCTCCATAGTGATCTATGTTTTCTAGCTAGTCCTTCATTCATACAAAAACTAGCCCTCCCCTGCCTGAGCCTGAACATCTCCCTTCACATCCACTGCTGCGTCACTGACAGAATTAATTATACAGCCTGAACTGATTAAATGCTCAATTACAATATAAAATACCAAGTTGCTTCAGTCATTGGTCTTTTCAACATAATCAATGGAATCAGATCCATGAACTCAATGCAATTTGAAAAGATCATGAGAATTTGGGACCCTTTAGGATGGAAGTTGTTTTACCAATTTCAGAACAAGCTCAACAGCAATTAGAAGAATTCTGAAGAGAAAAATAAACAGTATTTAAAATCTACAGAAAAGAAAATTTTTTTACCTAGATGCTCAAGATTGTCAGGAACTGACATGAAAAGAAAATGTGAGAAGTCAATTTTAACTTGATTAAATGATTCAAAAGACAGAGTACAGAGACTTAAGCTAAGTCTGGGACCTTTCTCAGCTTTGAGCAGTGTACCTGTCAAACTGCTGGCCCAGGAAGTCACTCAACTAGGAACACAGTGAAATTTAGCACATTTACTTTGGGGGCGGGGGGAGCAACTACAGTCTTGTAATTTTCACTGCTATTACATGTCACTTATTTTTTTACTTTTCTTTTACTGCCAGAAGTAATATTGCTGGTGTATTATGTTGTGACTGTCTAGAGACAAGATTAAAGGACAGAAACCACCATGTGGTTAAGAGGTATCCTGTTAAGAGGTAAAGCAGAAGAAGGTTTCATTGCAAATTATACTAGGGAGATGAAAGGAGGAAATATAATCAGTTGAAGAGGCCCAGGAAGAACAGAAACATTATGATCTAAATTCAACAGTTCATAGCAGACTTAGTGTGGTTTACAGTTAGATTTGATTCCATTTCTCATGCCATGAAAAATGAGTTTCTAGTCTGATGCCAGATATATTATATTATTGGAGAAAAACATTTCCCTATAATTCACAAATTGAAATTTTTCAGATATTCTAAAAGGGTGGTGTTGTTTTAGTGTAGTTAGGAAACATCATATGACATTAAAAAAAATCATTGTGACAGATTAGTCGTGATCCATTTTGAAAACTCACATGGGAGTGTACTTCATGAATAATATCAGCCCATTGTGAAAGTCCTATAAAATATTTGCTGTATTAGAAGTAGATTTTAAAACATATAAATATAAAACAACTAGATGAAAACATTTGAAAAGCTATTTTCTCTGTGCACTAAAATTTGACTGTAGGTATAAGAGAAGTGTATTTAATATGCATTCAATTTAAAGCTTGTGCAGAAGGAAGCAGGGTAGAGAAAATCTAAGACTAAATTACCTAACTTTAAGGAGTGTAAACCCTGGGTCATAATGTGTAAGAAATAATTCACTAAATGAGAGTATTCTTCTTGCAATTTTTCATATCTGCCCAAGGTGATGTTCAGAAAGATATATTTTCAGTATTGTTGCTGATATTAAAATTCCAAAGTGTTGCATTGACATGGAACTTCAAATCTATATCTTAAAAATTCAGAGAAAAATCAGAAAATTAGTTGAGAGAGGGGCTAGTGTTTATGTGTTGTGTTTCTTCTTTATTAAAACTTAATAGTGAAGAACACTGGCAGAGTATTATTAGTATTGCTTGTATATAGCAGGGACATACGCTTCGTCAATAACAGTCTATATAAAAATTCTCTGGCAAATCACATACATGTTGCTTTTAAAGTCTAGATAAAATCTAGTGGAGAGGATTCTTGTGCTCTAAGCAATTCCAGTCTAGCTTCATTAATTCCAGTAGTAAGGACCATACTACCAACAGCTGTTCCCATAGTGTCTTGAAGTTTCTAATTGTCTTCTGACACTCTGGATGGCATAGCTTAATAAATATGCATGCGGATAATAAAATAGACTGGCAAACACATGTGATTCCTGAAGGCATAGGCTCAGGGGAATTTTAAAATGTGACTAGAATAACATCGATTTTTTATATAATTCTCTAGGTTGTATAAATTTGTCATTTTTCATACATAGGTGTTATCTTTCAAAGTGAAAATTTTATTTGGAAACATTAAAATTATCCTATCATACTTTTGCACTACATTAGTGTATAATATTCAGTTGTTGAAGTTTTCTATGTGTATAAGACACTTTTTAATATATTAGTTTACTTTTATCAGTAATCATGGGGAGATGGTGCATTTAGAAGGCATTTTTAAATTATATATATATTTGTAGTGTATAATAATCAAATTCCTTGGTATAATGCATAGCCCTTTAAATCTCTCCTTTGAAAATCTCATCTCCTCTCTTTCCTTCATCTCTTGGCTCTTTCCTAATACATAGGACAATGCAGATATTCTTAAAGTTTTCTCAAATTTTATTAAGTTTTAGTAAATTTTTATATCTGAGTAATTCAGTATTGAAGATTGCTTTTAATTTTGGTTACAGCAGTTCTATCTATTATGTATTATCTCAGTAAGACAATGCATTCAATTTTAAATTACGATCCCTTCCAGAATCTCTTTAAAACTTAAGTCATTCATTAAGAAAGAAAAGTTTTTATTTTCAGTCTGCTGAAAACTGATCATGAAAAAGGGAGAAATGCATTTCACATGATACTTCAGAGCATTTTAAGTTATAATTTTAACTACCTAATCACCTTTCATTTTTTCCCAAGGGACTATGTAGCTTCAGTGTGAATATATGACCACGAGGTGGCAACACCGCTCTGACTGAAAAATCTATTGGTCTCTTGTCATTGACTTTATTCATTATAAGGTCACTTTGTAATGAAGTAAATCAATGTAATTTTTTATAACTTCATAATTTAAAACATACAATGGAAATATATGTCAAGGTCACATGTATGTGTGGATTTTTTTGCTACACACCAATAATTATAATTGCTACTATAATCTGGTCATTACATTATTTTCCAATTTCTTTGTCCATTGATCGCTGCCATTTTTGAAATATTCTTTTTAATTTATTTTTAATTGCACTGTTAATTAGGCAGGCATATCCTTTAACTTCTGGTGCTTTCTTATCTCAGCAGGATATAACTGGAAAAAATATTCCTGAATTAAAAGGTTCTTGATAGTTATTTTACACAGATATTATTTCATTATTTTTTCAAAAAATTACAGAAATTTTAATTTCTTTTTTTTTTTTTTTTTT
>PVIR01021150.1:0-29719 GCA_004026965.1 Petromus typicus
GCTCAGTAAAAGGCAAAAGAGCCAAACTCCCTCTCACAGGTAGGGAGGACTTTTGAGCAGCCCCTTCACAAGAGAAAATTTACAAATGAACGATGAATACATTTAAATATGTTCAAGGTTACTGGTTCTGTGAAAATGCAAATTAAGTTCAAAATCAAATATAATTATGCCTCCACTAGAATATCTAAAACTAACAAAACTGACATTAGTTAGCACTGGCAAGGAAGCAATTTGTATTTTCATATATTTTTATGAGAATGTAAAATGATAAAAAGCTGTTGGAGGACAGTTGGATATTTTTCTATAAAGCTAAATGTGCCCTTACCTTACAACCTTGCAATTCCATTCTTCCATGTACACCCAAAAGCAATGAAATATCCACGTAAGACTTGAGCATGAGTGACTCTATCAGCTGTATTTATAATTAATAGACAAGAACTGGAAAGAACCCAAATGTGTTGTGAGGGACAAGTGAATCAACACATAGCAATCATGAGGAACAAACTGCTGATCCATGCAATAAAATGCAATATCACCAAACCATGATACTAAGAGGCAGAAGACAAACATGAGAGAGAAGGTACTGTACGGTTTTATTAGTATGAATCACTAACAAGATAAGGCCAATCCACAATGACAGAAAATGGATCAGTGTTTGCACAGGGCCAGCAGTGAGTAGGAAGGAAATCCTTGGGAGTGATGGAAACGGTCTCTCAAATGTCATCAGAAGTATTTGAGGCATATACACGGTTTTCAAAACTCATCAAACTACTTTTTAAAACAAGAGCATTTTCTCACATAGAACCTTTACCTCAAAAGCAGATTCTGTAAAATAATTTTTAAGAGGCAAGAAATGTAATACAGCAGAATACAGAACTACAAATTTCTAGTCCTGTGGATTTAGAGAGAATCAAAAGATCAGCACAGAAGTGTAACGCAGTTGAGAGTCCAGCCACAAAAGAAAATTTCTGAACAGATCCCAGGGACATCAACTGGAACGTAACACCAAGTCTTCTGGTGTCGGCTAGATCAGAGCCCTGCCAAAAATGTAATGAACTCTCCAAAGAGATTGTCAACAAAGGTTCCAGAGGTCCATTTCTCAGGATAGGGCAGGTGAGAATAGGTGGCAAATGGATCTGGAGACAGTGATTACCCAATACTAAGGTCCACGTAGTATTACAGAACTCAGTGAGCCGAGCTTATGTGATCATGGTCTCATTTTTTACTAGTACATATTTGCAGGACATGCAGTTTACAGTCATCTTACGGGATGGATACACGTACGTAACAGTGCCCCTTCCCTCCTGTCTCCTTCCCTCCTTCTCTAACTCCCCTTTCCCCATTTTTATTCTGTTGATATTATTCACCACATTGAGATTATTAGTTTCCTATATATGGCATGACTTTATTCTCTTTACTTCCCCTCCCCTCCCCCTCTCATCTCACCCATATTCTCTTGGTGGCACCTCTATGTAATGGAATACTACTTAGCTATAAAGAGGGACAAATTTGGGGTGTCTTTAAGAAAATGGATGTACCTATAAAGTACAGTATTGATTGAAATACAGTACAAAGTACAACAAAGGATGGACGGCAGGAGATGGGAGATGGAACACCATCTGGCTTTACATACCTCTCACTATTTGGAGGAGAGCCACATTTTATTTTAGGAAGCATTTTTCCATCCCTTCTTCACTGGATCCTCTCAAAAGTCCCATGAGAATGAACCAGAATTATCACCCACATAGCAAACATCAAGAAAGAAAATCTCGGCAGTAAAAGTCTCCCATCCAAGACAACAGGAACCTGATGAAGCTTCCTGTCCCAGTGCCCACATGGCTCTCTCCTCTAGAAGCCCTCTATGACCTCACCTCTGCAAACTCCTCAGACTAACTCCTCTGCCCATGTTCTCTGTAGGAAACCATCATTCAGTGCTCAGAGTTGCTTCTATCCACAGTCCTTTTCCGTGCCTTCATTCCTTTGCTGTGCTTTCTCTTTTCTGAGTCCTACAAATCCCTACACATGGAGTATTTACGTTTTGCCCTTGTCAGCAGCTGTCTTTGGAGAGCAGTTCTAGCCGTACTTCATTCATCTACTTTCATGAAGAAAGAAGCACTTCAAAGGAATTGTTTCTCTAGCTTCTAAATTAAGAAAAACAAGCATGGATTAGTTATCTTCACTATCTTGGAAGAAAAAGTTCCTCATCTCTCCTTGCAGTGAAACTGTTCAACATAATTTGAGTCCTGCCCAGTACCCAAGGGTCGTCACTCAGTACATCATCCGCTCATTCTGTAACAGCCTTGGTACCTAGTGAGTAATAAGAAACTGTTGTCCTTGCTCAGAAGGATCCCTCTCTGCTTTTCACTAGCTGTTCTCTGTCAATGTCTCAGTTTTATGCAGCTGACCTTGCGCACCTTCACTCTTCAGATTTTTAATTGTCTGTATTTAATCTTGTGTCCTGGGAAACCAAATTGCCAGGTTAGAACTGTTTCTTAAATAAGAATAATTAAGTTCTGCGTGGAAGCCACAACACACCGTTTCACTCCAAAGGCTTTTGACATTGACTTTGGCATCTCTGCATTTTTTATTCGCATTTCATGGTTCCAGCTGTTTGTCACGTAGCTGGAAAGTGACCTCTGAATAAGGAACATGGTATCCAAACCCGGCTAAATCACTGGGTGTGATCCCTGGTGCTGGCTCATTAAACTCCTCAGACTAGCGTTCACATATGCTGCCTCACCTCAGGGGCGCTTTGCAGAAGGTTACTCTCTCTTTTTTTGCCTTCTTAGCAGAACCAAATTATTTCAGGATTCAGGAAGGAGAAGTGATCTTGTCAACCTGCAAGAAGCTATTCCTCATCAGGGTTTGACCAGCTTCTGAGACCTGCCCGAGGCCTTTTCACTGACAGCCCCAAATGGACATCCATCAGTCACTTTCCCCACAGGCCAGGGTGTCAGCATGATGAAGAACACAAGGCTTCCTTCCCCAGAAACAGCACGTTCAGGCTGGAGTGGAATCTATACAGGGGTGTGCACAGCGCTCATCATGGAAAAGCTGAGGAGGGTCTGAGGTCAGCTTTCACGGCATGTCAGACCCTCCTACCTCAGCTCTTGCTTCACTCTGAGTCTTGCACGAATGTAATCTGTAATTTTTCTCTTGTCTACAACTAGTTCTGCTTTGCACTTGCACAGCTGTCTGTTAGGTGCAGCACAACCACCATGCTATGCTAAACTCCTGCACTTAGCACTCAGAAACCCCGCTCATCTCTGAGGCTGCTGAACGTAGAAACTGGGTCTTGTCTATCATGTCGTTGCCCACAACCAGCACAGTGCTGGAACATAGAAGGTACTTAAGTAATGTTTCAGAGATCAAATTACTATTTTTTTTCATTTCTTTGGTCCACGTCAGCCTGGAGAGGGAGTGTCAGATACGCCTCAGCTCAGAGCGCTGGATAACTTCCAGCTGGTAACATTTAGAACTAAGTGATGTGAACTCAAAAATAGGATCAGCCTTGCTCAACTTTTTTCTTTTTCATCTCGTAGAAAAGACACGATGTGGTTCTTAAAATGGCTGGCATTCTCTCTGTAATCAAAGAGTGTGAGTGTCCTCAGACAACCTCAAAGGGCCCACAAAGACTATCTAGTCCTTTGCATCCCGGGAAGGTGGCCCAGAGGGTCAGTGTGGCTAGGAGAGCTGAGAGAGCCGTGTGTACAATCTGTCCTGGACTGACTGGCTAAAGCAGAGCTTGTCTTTGGGTTGATGGCACCACTTCTGGGGTTGACCTGATGGAGATAATCACGTGTGCACATACTCACCACAGAATTAAATGTAGAGACAAGCCAAAGGGACAACTCTAACCAAAGGACCTGTGGTTTAGCCACAGTAGGATACCCAGCAACCATGAAAAATAAGATTTTTAATGAATGTTTACTGTCACAAAAAAATATTTCCAATAAGCTATTGCATGGTCAAAGTATATTATAGAGTGCATGTATGAACATATATGTCTATGGATTCAAGAAAAAATGTGTATACATATTTGAAGAAAGAAATGTGTACATGTACCAAATAGTTCCTCAGTTCTAGATAACTGTCAATTTTAAGATTCATCTCCCCTTTAATATCCAATTTAAGTATTGATAAATACAATATTAATAGTAATGCCTTAGTATTTTCACATGTAGCTTAGTTTTAGAAACAAAAATTAAGGACAGGGGCAGGATTTAGCTCAGTGGTTCTGACGCCTGTCTAATAAACTCAAGGACCCGGGTTCAATCCCTGGTTAACCACATACAATACTGGGCGTGGAGACTCACACCCACCAGCAATCAGCACCACATACCACGGTGCCGGGCGTGGTGGCTCACGCCTGTAATCCCAGTACTTGGAAGGCAGAGGCAGGAGGATTGCTGTGATGTGAGTTGGAGGCTGAGCTCAGGGCCAGCGTGAACTACAAAGCAAGACCCTGTCTCAAAAAAAATTAAGGATAGTTTTCTTTATTGGAAAAAAATAATGAAGCCACATGATTTCAAGTTTAGACAATATACTTATGTACATTTTAGATAAGAATGCAATGAAGTATTTGGAAATGTCAGTGGTGGTTACATCTGGATTATTTCCATGTTTCTCAATTTACAGAATTTTCTAGATGGACACTATCCTCCCTCAAGAGTTCAGAGTCTGGACGGGGGAAAAGATGTGTAGACCATTGTGGGGAAGGTTTCTCTACGTGACCTTGGCCTGTTCCAGAGAAGGTGAAGCGGCTTCAAGAGAGATGTGGTCTAGTTACAGTCCTTCAGTTGAGTTTGCAAAGGAAAGCCATAGTGCGAAGTCGGCCCGCTGAGGGAAGGGCATCCAGACAGAGACACGAGGAGGACAACTGTGCACAGCCTTCTCCGAGCCCGTAAACACTCCCGGGTTTGCACAATGGCCATCGTGAAGACCCACGTGAGGCGGCTAGCTTATCTTCCAGGAGATAAAAAATCTTCTGCGTTCCTCAGAAATATTTCAAGGTTCAAGTGCTAAGGGATATAAGCTTCAAATATCTAGAATGGGTCACAGAACACAGAAGATACTCAACAAGCCTCTGAAATGAATGAGTAAACAAATGTCACGCAAGGGCGTGTCTTCTGCTCACCTTTGTCTTTACAACCTTCTTCTATCTTCAGCTTCTAAGAAAATATTTCCTTAGCTTGTTGTCACTTATTATCCTACTCCACTGTTGGTGAGTTAGGCTTGAATGCCTGGGATGATCTTGAGATCTCAAAGGGGTAACACACAGAAGAGCTGAGTTTTTCTTTCATCTCTGCTATTGACAAAGCTCATGAGCTCACAAAAATGTCCTGAATTCTCAGAATTTATCTGTAAAGTAAAGATAATTACATCTTTCCTCATCTTAAAGAACTGAGAGGATAATACAAGCTAATAGGCTTCATGGCCATTCATGACACCTAAAATTGTATGAAGTTACAAGAGATTATCACTTTATAAATCACGGGAAAGCCAAAAAGACTCAATCATTTGCCCATGGGAGTGGGAAACAGCAAGATAAAACTCACACATGAGCCCTCATCTCTGTCCCTAGTTCCACACTTTCACCTAGAGGCCTATGGGAAGGGGAGACAGAGATGGTGCCCAGATGAAGGAGTCTGGGATTCAAAGATTTCCTAGTCTTAAAACTTCACCCTCATCTTCCCACCGTCCCACTGACTTCTCAGAGAACGTGCCAGTGACGTAATGGTCACAAACCTCCATGGCAGAGCCATCTCTTCTTCCAGAGTAATAGCCACCGAGAGACTCAAGAGGCCAGCGCCAAGGCTGCACGGCCCATTCACCCTGCATTGTGATTGACTCTTCCTTCAACAGCCAAGACATGAGCATTCATCTCTCTGGGTTCTTCAACTATTAGTGCCCAGGACTCTTTCCAGGCCATACATCATGGCCCCAGAGGCAGGAGGTGCAGACAAAAGATGTCACTTATGTTGATGTGGTGTGAAGAGAATGATTAATGAAAGTCACACCAGGCGCCCAGCGTCTGACTCACCTAAGCTCACTAAACATGCTGACTTTGCTCTTTTCAGGAACCATCTCCCCACCCCTCTCCCAGCTGCTGCCTTGAATAACCACTGCAGCTTGGGGAGTTGTAATTTGAAAGAAGGGAGGGAAAATATTGGTTGTAGTTACCAAATCACGCCAGTGTCTCTTCTGACAAGGCTGCATGCACAGTTTTTTAATGCCTGACTTCTGCTGCTTTTGTTGAATTTGAAACTCATGGTATTCATTCCACTAATATTTATCTGTACACCCTCCAGGTACATGAGACGCCTCACTAAGTAAGACAGACAAATCTCTTGCCCTGGGAAAGTGGATGTTCTTGTCATAGAATACAGATATTTATAAGTCAGTAGTAACTTGTGATTCAGAATGGTAAGTGCCAGCAGGGAAAAAGAGGGCCAAGGATGGAATATAAGCTCTGGGATATGGAAACAATTGCAATTTTAATTAGAGCAATTTTAATTGATAAGACGATGTCTGCACAAAACTAGAAAGAGATAAAAAGAGGTGACCATGTGGAAGTGTGAGGGTAGAGCACATTCTGACTGAGGAGATAGATATCACAAAAGAAAGACATTTGCATTTCCTCAAGAATAGCAACCAGATTGGTGTGGTGTGAGATGTACGCTTGTAGGGTAAATCCAGTTGGGATAAAGTCAAAAAAGGAAAGAAGGGCTAGAACCTACAGGGCCTTGTGGGCCATTGTAGGGTCATCAGCTTTTCCCTGAAAGAAGTGGGGAATGGCAGGTCATGAACCAATTGAAGATTCACACTAACTGCCACTTGCGACTGGGCAGTAGGTTGTAAGGGCCAGGCAGGGATCATGAGGTCCTCCAGTTGAGAAATGATGGTGACTGCTCACTGTTAATAAGGGAAGCTGTATAGTACCCAAATACCGACTGCATCTCAACTCACTGACTATAAGATGACTCAGTCTGTGGGTATCATTCTTATCCTGGAGCTATTAAAAGGTGATATCATCTGTATTGGGATAGCAAGGAAATAGGTATTTTAATGTGGAACTCAAAGATTTCTGGCAGATCAGAAGTGAAAACGTAAGAGAGAATCTCAGCGATCTGAAAGACTGAGACCCACACACCTTGTGGGCGGTGCTTCTGCCCCTGAGGTGGGGAAGGCCCAGTAAGGAAGCCCCGGGGGCCAAGGGCGTGCGAGGCTGGGTCACAGCACAGCATGGGGCACACCGTGTATAAACACCTACTGAAAACACACCTGAAGAAACCTGTGGACAGCTGATCCTGCAAAGAGAGAAGTTTAGACCAGACACAAATTGAAGAGCCATGGAATATAAGTAATAATTGAAGTAAAAGAATGACAAAGATCACAAAAGGAAGAGGGTGAATGGAACAAAGAAAATCCAGTTTCCCATTATAAGAGATCTAGAAGGAGAAAACCAGCGAAGGAAACCAGGAGGAAAAAAGTGGTAAAATAAGATGAAATAGCACAAAGAATGGAAGCATTTCTAGACTTGTTTGGGGACAGGAAAAAAAAAAAAAACCTACTTTTGTGCTGCTTAAACAGATATAACAAAAATGGTTGATATCCACACTAGCTGTGGACAAGTAGCCAGAAGGGAGTTGATGTGGAAACAGCCATAGCAAAGAGATGGTAAAGAGTGCAGAGAATTGGGGTGGAGATGAGAAGATAAAGAACAGCATAAACTATCACACTGCTTATCTGTTTCATCTGTGTCTTGACAAGCTCCTTCCTTCTAGGAAAGGTTTAAAGTGGTTTTTCAGAGGTCAGCTTGTTTGTATTAAGTACTTTTAACTTCACAAAGCAATCGTCCTCCCAGTCCCAAGGAGCTGCCCCTCACTTTCTCAGCATGTGTGCCCCATCCACTCACTGATTCCCTCATGCTAGAGCCAGCATCCCATGTGCTGAGTTTAGCACGAGTTGAGACCACGTGGTTCTAACACCCACAAAGCCGATCTAGACACAAAACTAAGCATCTCACAAACTACTTTGTCAGGCCCTCACAAATACTACTTCTGATCTGTGAGGTGCAGAGCAAAGCCCCAAGACCTAGGTCCTGTGGAGCCAGGGCAGCACTGTCCTGCAGCCCCAGTGCTGGTCTGGCCCACGCATTCACCGCGCCCTTCACCCTTCCTGGGGAGATGGAAGCCGGAAGTCGCTAACAGTAACAACAGTTCAGATCCCAAGCCTTTCGGGTTTAGAGCCATGTTTGTGTCTTGTATTACGTGAAATACCGTACAATGCAGTGTACAGAGTAAGTTCTGTGTCATTCCTATCTTGGATGAGAAGCAAAAGTTCATGAAAGGGGATGGGGTTTCCCTACAGCACAGGCAGGGGATGTGCTTTAGCTGGAGCTTGGCAACCGCTCATGGGGTAGAGGGCTGCAGGGAACTCCAAGCAGATAAATGGCAAAGGCTGATTCCCAATAAGAGCCAGCTATCTCAGGAGCAGGCAGGCCATGGAGGATCAGGAAACAGCTGAGGGGAGATGAGGCTCTGAGCAGTGCCAGGAAGAAGCCACTTGGAGACAGAAAGGGAGGAATGTGGCAAGTCCAGCGGGCATCTCGGGGGTGGAATCACGTGCTGCTGCCGAGAGAGGACCAGATGCCTTCCAGCCCTAAGCAGAACTGCAGATGGAGCCCGACAGACCTGGGCTGACCTCCGGGGTTCAACTTGGGGCTGAGGTAGCTGCTGGAATGCAGAACTCTGTCTCCAAACCGGGAAAGTACCCAACAAAGCAGGAGATTCGGTCACCCTGGCCAGCACTCCAGCCCCTTGCTTGCTAGCTATGGGACCCTGGGCAAACTGCCTTCATTCTTCTGCCCCTGTTCACCAACTAGAGGTAAGAATGTGACTCTGGCAGGTTTACCACAAGATTTAAGTGGAAAAAAAACTTAACATACAGTCTAGGACTAGGAAGCATGCAGTAAGAGGCAGCTATTGTTACTGTAATGTTATGAAAGCAAAGTATTTCCACTGCACTTTCCCTCCATCCTTAAAGTTGCAACGAAGTCTTCGGAGCTCTCCTGAAAACAATCCCCATAGGAGCTATTGGGAGTCTGCTGAGAAGGACCTTCACAAACACCACACACTTTGAGAGGCGGAAGCAGCGCCATAGGGATGAAGTGAGAACCCAGCCGTGGGCTCACTGAGCTTTCACTCTCTCTTGAAGGTTCTGGTAACCCCAAGATTATCCAACTGTAGATCAACTTTATCGTTGTTGGAGTGCCTGTCCCACTAGGGTCAGTCCCAGTAATAGCAGGAGACCCAAAGCTCCCTCAAGGTTGGCCAGATCCAGCCAAGAGAGGCCCTTACCATGTCCCTGTCCCATGTACCTCTTGCCCCCTATTCATCCCTAGCATAATACCTAACAACTTAAAGGTGTCTTTGGCCAACCTCACAGAAACTGAGCTCTGAGACACCGGCTCCAGAAGTCTGCCATATGAATAAAGTTTTAATTTCCAAGAGTGTTTGATACAGTGATTCACAACTTTAGTAGAAGCAGAAAACTTAGTCTGTCCTCAAATATCTTCAGTTTCTTTGTGCTCTAAGCATTAACACTCGTGTTTATCACACAGTAGTGTAGTATTGATCCACGTGGTGGTGTTGTGAGCCCAGCAGAGCTCTGACGGGACAGGCATGAGGTGTCACCCCTTGAGACAGAATAGCACAGCAATTAAGAATACCACCACTCAAGTGTTCACAGAGTTTGCTTTCAAAGTGATGAAATCATCAACTGATTTTGATGATGTTGGCACATCTCTATCAAATAGACTAAAAGCCGCTGAATTGTGTACTCGAAGTAAGGCATTCTGGGTATAGGAATTATATCTCAATAAACATTTTAAAAGGAGCATAACTGTTTCCATTCAGATCCCAGCTGAATGACCTCAGCACGTTCTCCGCGAGTCAGTTTCTTCACCTTCCAATTGGATTAAAGCACGATCTGTCTGAAACAACCTTGTGAGGCATCAATTTTAAACAATTTAAACAGTTCCCAGAATATAGGATGCAATGGAAGAACAGCGATTTTTCAGCTCTGTATTCCCAGGCCGTGTTAGATGCACAGCAAGCAGTGAAGATTCTTCAGATATATATAGCTGCAGTTCCCCCACCGACTCCAGCTGTGGGATATTTCAGCTGACAGGCCCACATGAATGGGAAGGCGTGGAGGACCAGAGGGCTTGGGCTTCGTTTCTGATCACCCCCTGACAGCAAGACGACAGGTCACCCTCACATTTACCTGAGATTCAGCACCTCAGGTGACAAATGAAACTACCAGTTATGCTTCTTCCAAATTCCAAAAAATGGAGTCAGATACTGAATAAGTGAGTTTCGTGAATGTTCTTCAAAATAGCCCAGGTGACTTTCTCATCCTAAATACCCTCTTATCCACTCACCAACCCCTCACACATTCATCACTGCAAATCCCCCACACAGGTGAGGCCTGACCCCAGGGAGAAGAGAGAAGCACCTGCGCTCTGAGACCAGCGTGATCTGAGTTGGGCTGTGAATAGCCAGGAAATGCTTCTCCTTTAAACTGTGTCCCCTGGTTGCTGCTGATGAGCAAATTCAGAAGCAGCTGTCAGTTTAGCAATGCAGAATCCTTCCAGGGCAGCATTCCCTGCAATGCTGGGGTGGGGAGCTGAAATTAGGCAGGTCCAGCCACCCCCTCCTGCTAATTTGAAAGCCTCTACTGCCATCTACCGACCCTATACGGACTCCACTGGCACAACGCCAAGAAAAGGCCTGAGGGTGAGGAGTTTAGCCCGGAAGATTTTACATATTAAGTAATTCACCTCCTTGTCCTTCAAAGAGGAAAATTTAGGCTTGCAGAGGGCAACACTTTTGACCTGAGTCAGGCCTCTGGAACATAGAAAGCCAAATTTCCAGAATCCAGATCTATGTGCCACACCAGATACTCTTTCTATCTGAAATACGAAGTATCAGCAATGCTGGCCTAGAAGAAAAAGAGTCTGCCAAGTTCCCCTTCCTCTTCCATTTTGTGTTTCACCTTCTGTCTTTTGCACTAGTAGCCCCAGACTGGACCCGCACCAACTCTGTCTTCTCTGTCTACCAGCCAGCGTCACACTCCAACAGACCCTTTCAGGTAGGGAAGGTTGAATCGTTCACTTGGAAACGTTTGCTTTTAAAAAAGAATATGGAGGGCAGGATGGACCTGTTTAGTAGATACTCTGGGGCTGGGGATGTAGTTCAGTGGCTCCACACCTGCCTCACAAGTGCAAGGCCTCAGTTTGATCCCAAGTACTGCAACCAAAAAAAAAAAAAAAAAAAAAAAGAGCAAAACAAAAAAATTAATAGCTACTCCACACTCCCATGTTGCAGTTGTCTGCATCACATTTAAAGATTTTTGCTATTTCCACATAGTAATCACTATGTACAAAGAACAAGTAATCACCTTATGAATAACATTTTAAGCTGCCTTCCTTTCACTGAAATCGATTGTTTTTAAAAGAACACTGCTGTGTCAGAAACAGTATCACTTTCCACAAAACAAAAAACAACAATAAGAACAAAGACCATGAAATAAGAACATTAAATCAAAAACATATTCATGGATAAAACAAGGTCATCTTGTTTTCTTTTTGATATATTTTAATTGGTTGTGTTCGCAATACATAAATAATCACATTCATCTTGGGGAATAGGGACATATGTGTATAGCATCTTAATCCTTTTTTGACCATTGCCAGCTCTTTGTATCCATCCTCAGATCCACTTCCAGTTTGGAGGAACCATTATTTATCGGTAGAAAAGAAGGGTGCCTCTCTGTGCTCTGTGCAAGAACAAAGATATGTGTCGTGGTGGCCTGAAATGTGTGCGCGCCAGTTGTTCTGTCATCTTCTCTCTCTCCAGCCCTGCTACCAAACTTGGGCAAAACTCCTGCCAGGATCTCGTGTGTTGTAAGTCCTAAGCCAGGGACTGTGGGTTCCTCACCAAATTGTGACAGCATCCTGCCCAGGGACTTGTCCAACAGCTGGGGTGCCCTCCCTCCATACCAAGAGCAACAGACATTCTTGTTGCATTGCTCCAGCTCTCTTGATTGGCTGGCATGCCCACCAGAGTGGAACAGTGGAACCTCAGCCCTTCGTACCCGGCACTCTGCCTGCAGACCAGTTCCAAGGCCTATTTCCACTTCCTGCAGGTGAATGTCCTCGTGCAGCTTGCTCATAGCACAGCTGTTTAGCAAAAGCAAGAAGCGGATGTGGAGTCTGGGCCCCACTGCACATGGCAGTGTCCTCCTCGATCCACAGTGTCCTCCTGATCCACTAACCAGGCTGTCTTCATTGAACAGAGAGGTTAATTAGCCATTACTTCTGAAGATACAACTTATATTTGAAAATAGTTAGGAATTGGTCTATTCTGCCACCACCGGGAAGAACTCTGACTATTCAGTTGCCTCCCAATCAAACAGAACCATCACCATTACACCCTTAAAAAATAGATCGTTCTAAATCTGACTACTAGTTAATGTATAGTCTAAATTTTATACCATAGTGTCCCTTTCATTCTTATTAATGTATTAAGTGCACATCGTGTTGGGCTCCGTGTGGTATTTTCATACATGCACACAGTGTATCACATTTTCTTTGTCCATCTATCCATCAGTGAGCGCCCATACTGATTTCATACCCAGCTATTGTGAACAGCGCTCCAGTAACAATGGCCTTGCAGGTGCCCTGCAGAGGGTGATTTCATTTCCACTGTGTACAAACCCAGACCTGAGGAAGCTGGATCACACAGTAGAGCTGTCTCCATTTCTAGAGGATCCACACTAGCTGTCCTCACTGCCATGTCCGTCTACAGTGTCGGACGTGTGCAGGTCCAAACGGCTTCCTATCCTAGCACCGGTCTCTGTGTCAAGGGTAAACTAGCTGCCAAGAGATTGGGACTGTAGTCTCTTCTACTCTGTTCTCCATGACTGGCTGCGTTACTCACTCTACGTGAGCTTCATCTTCCGAATCTGTGCACTACAATCACACAACTGAGCCGCCTGAGCTCAGTACAGTCCAAACAACAGAAGAAGAAACACAGCAATTCACAAACTCACGAGGTCCTTGTGAATTCAGTATAGATACATGAGTGGTGGATTCTGGCCTTCTAAAGTACATCAAAAGAATTATAAATAAGGAAGGAAATGCTGGACCTAACTTTAGAAACAGAGAAACCAGCTTCCTGAGAAGTTAGGCAGCTTCCTCAAAAGTTCAGTGAGTCAGGAGCCCAGCCTCAAGCTAGCAGCCGAGTCTGGATTCACACAGTCCTCCTGCTACAAGGCCACCTTTGGAAGGATAAACGTCCCGAGTGGGCCCCCGTAAACACACCGAAGACTTCAGTTCAGTTCACCGCTCACAAAGGCCAGATCTGATTTTTATCTTAATTCTTTCAACTTTGAGAATTTCACTGTACAAAGAACAAGCACTGGCCAAAACATGGACAGAAAAGCATACAGATCAACCCAGGAGTTCCGCATGCAAGGAGCTCTCGCGTGTGACTCCACCTCAGCATTCTCCGATCCCAGCCTGCAGGGTCTGGTCATTGATCACAGCCCAGGAATCCGGAGGGCTGCCTGGGTGGGTGGGGAATTAGCTTCAGAGTCACAGAGTGGCACAGCATGTCACTTCCAGTTGGAAAGGATTGCAAATTCCAGCCTTCTGAGGGTGTTTTGGATGAGTATGGGCAGTCAGCACAGCAGCCAGAGGAAGGCGGAGGCAGGGCCATCCCAGCAAGCCTGTCCAAGACCCGGTCAGAGCAGAGGAGGACTCTGATGCACCCCCAACCTTACCTCAGTTTAACACAGCTTGAGAAAAAACTATCAAGCTGCAATTTGTCCTGGAGCTTTTCCAAACTGTTCCTATGACATAAGAAAAAATGACAGGGTTTCTTTTCTGTATGTCAGCACTCTGGAAACCTATTGTGTGTCCAGAGAGCTGCATGGCTTGGTCCACCTGATACTCATAAGAAGGCTAAGGAGAGAGGCGCTAATATCACTATGACAGCCAAGGAGCCCAGTGCCCAGGGTAGGGGCAGAGCTTGTGCAGGATCACTACCTGGAAATGACCATGCACAAACTTAGTCCAGGTCCTCTGATCCCAGGTTCCAAACAAGTGAGATAAATAAGAGACAAAGCACCTTCAAATAAAGGATGAGGTTAAGTGTCTGACTCAGTGTCGTTGACTCTGAGACCTTGTCCTACAACAGTATCCGCTTTATCTGCAGGAGATAGGTTCTCAGACCTTCAGTGAATGACTAAACCGAGGATAGCAGTGAATGTCTAAACCAAGGGTAGCACTATGATCCCAGGGCTCTCGGTGACTGATGTGCAGGCGGTGTGTACAGTGTGGATTCAGCAGATACAGTCATGGTTCAAGTCCCAGGCAGCCTGGGGCAAGACACCACCAACCTCTCAGACTGGCTTGCAGTTGAAAGACCATGAGTGATTTATTTGTGGAATTTTCCATTTAGTATTTTTGGACCACAGTTGACCGTGGGTAACCAAAGCCACAGACTAGGGGGGGTTCTTTTATTATCATGGAAGAGTTGTAGGACGTCAATGGTTTTAAACATCCTCCTTTTATCTAAAAGTTCCACACCTCTCACGCCTGCCCTCTGCACCCCACAGTCCCCTACTTCCAACCCTCCCCTGAGATGTCTGTCAGATCCCGTTCCCATGACAGACTTCCCCTGATGTCACAAAGGGATTCTTGTCTGGCTCCATTCTTGTTCCAGTGCGGCTAAAAGAGCATGATTGTCCCCTGCTTCGTGTTGCCCTCACAGTGACGACATGTGCTCACATCTGAGGAATAAAATGTGATTAAATATTTCCCTAAAACTCTAGGGGAACAGGAACTTAGAAACTTTTAACTTTACCTCTCCTTCTTCCTCTAAATCATGAGCTGGAAATGCTTTATGAGAACCACAGGGAAAGTATTATTAGGTCCCTCTCTGGACTAGGAAGTTGAGGCAAAGCAACTGATCTGAGACTGGGGAGCCAGCTACCTGGGTAGTTCAGAGGAAACTGTGCCTTGTTATATAGCCTTTTTCCAGAGAATCTACAGAGTATTACTATAAGTGTTTTATGATATTTTTATGAGCTATCAACACTGTAAAAGTACCTGAACACGGGAGAACATTATCTTCTTATAGGCATTCAGTTCCACCTGTCTGACATTTTCTGTACAGTTCTAGAGATCAGAAGAATACAGATTAATTCACCAACCTCCAGAAGGGTAAGTCAAGCCCTGGAAAAGCAAAGCACCTCTGAACAGAGCTCTCTCAGAGCTGAGTTCTCACTGAGGCATCTCTCTAGGTAAAGTGAGTCTCACAAACTGCCTCCTCAAAGACCAGCCTGTGTCTACCTGGTCCCCAGGTTTCCTGGGGACTCCACGAGGCTTTGCAGGAGACAGAACATGACAAGGCCTGAGGGTGTCCTCTGGCCCAGCCCTCCCACGCACCAGCTGAGTGGCCACTGGCCAATTACCCCCATGGACGGAACCCAGCTTCCGTGCTTCGATCTCACAGTCAAGGCTGATGACACCCTGAAGCAGTCTGAATGGGAGCCACTCAAAAATACGTCCACATTCCTCAGAACCCTCAGAACCTGTGAATGCAACCTCTGAATTTGAAAACAGGCTTTGTAGATATAATTAGGTCAAGGATCTTGGGATGAAATCATCGTGGACTATCCCATGATAAGTGTCTTTGTTAAGAGACAGAGAAGAGAGGTGCAGGAAAGAGGAAAGTCTATGTGTAGACAGAGGTTAAGATGGAACTAATTGACCATAAGTCAAGGCACATCCTGAGCCTTCTTCATATGCTGCAACAGACAAGGGTGAATTAATTCTCCCTCGAGCCTTCAGAGTCCGACCCTGCCCCTCATTGCCTGTGCGTGGTCTCTGACCTCCATATCTGTGGGACAATATGTCTCTAGGTGTTTTGTAAACCACTAAGTTTTTGGCATTTGTTAAAACACTCCTTGGAACTACTATCTGTTTGGGGGCATATTAAGCAAAGGACCTGCCCTGGAATGAGTCCTTCTTATATCACTGGTATGTCTTTTCCCTTCCTGGCCCAAAGAAAGCATAGCCATAAGCATGTACATATACCTATGTCTGATAGACATTCTTCAAAATAACAGCCCCAAACTTTGATCCGAGTAAAGCTGGATACATCCTAGGGGTAAATTTTGAAAGTATTCAACATTTGATTCTGATACAGAACCGGAACTAGTATTTCATGAGTACGCACTGATTTGCCTCCTGTCAGACTAGTCCATCTGGGGATCACAGGTTAAGCACTTTCACCTCACTCCTGCACCCCAGCACTGCTCTCCCATCTTTACCAACACTGTGGGAATCATGAAGCTGATTGGTGAGCCCAGCACAGACAGACAGGACAGCGGCTGGTCCGGAGTCCTCACTCGGCCTGAGGGAGCTCCGGCAGTGTGAACAGCAGGGTTGACTGGGAAGACCCAGAGTACACGCCCTGCATGACAAACACCTTCCTGCAGACCTGTCCTTTCTATCTGTTTCATAAAGTGGGACAACATGTATGATTGCTGGGGGATTCAAAGTATTCTATTTGTTCAACAAAATCATAAACCACTGATATGAATATTTATTTTCGAGGCAGAAAACCGAGGTCCAAACAGATTCAGTACATGCCCAAGGGCACAGTGAGCGGCTGACGTGTACGTGCAGTCTTGGACTCTGGACTGATATCCAAGGCCTCCTGCTCCACCAGCCTGAGCCCACTGCCAGGGCTTTGGAGCACAGACTTCTCGGGTTCCAGCACCTTGTTCAGGTGCAGTAGCACCCACCTCTCTCAGAAGTTCCAGCCCTGGGTGACAGGAAGCCAGGCAGCACCTCCAGCCCTCCTCTGGAGGTGGACTTGGCCTTCATCTGAGCCCAGACAGCCCAACTTCCAGGCCATGGCCCCCGGGCTGGGGCTGCTGGCTGGAAATCTTCCCACTGACTGGAAATCTTCCCACTGGCCAGATCTTCCCTTCCACTGTGGCTTTTCCTGTCCTCAGAGCTGACACTCAGGCCTTATCTCGGGCAGAAATGTTCATGGTGCAAGACCACTGAGATAGTTCTCAGAACAGGAAGGCAAGGCACATGTTTTCACAGGGAAGGAAAGGAGGAGGAGGACACGGCAATCACCAAGCTGTTTCTGCAAAAGCGCTCATCTAGTCTGACCCAGCTTTGGACCCACAAACTGGTATCAACCTCACAACTGGTCAGAGAGGCAGCAAGAAAGTCCACAACCGAGTAGGTGAGTCCACTGCTCAAAGGAGAAGTTGCAAAGGTATGAGCGCCTGTGAGAGCTGCATCCTCAAACCCCTGAGCTGCACCACACCACGACAGCACAGTGAGAAGCCTGTGGACACTGGACACCAGCACTACACGAGCCCTGGCATGGAAAGTTGCAGATAGACATGTCTGTGAGCAACTTCCCACAGGTGGTGCTCAAAGCAGTGAGCAGGATACTATGTATGTTGAAAAGATATGTGTCTATAAAATCCCAGTAGCTGGGGATTTAGCTCAAGTGGTACCACGCCTACCTTGGAAGCACAAAGGCCCGAGTTCTATACCCGGTACCACAAAAAAATGAAATAAAATTCCAATAAATGTCCCAAAGTGGGAGCAGAGGGGAGACATAGCTACACAGTCAATGAGGGACCAGAGAAATGGTACAATCAATATTTACTGGATTTCACAAGGGTAATCGGGCAAGATTAGTGAGCAAGACTGAGCCTAATAATATCTCACTGCCTGCTATAATGCTTAAAGGTTATTCTCTTTCAAAAATTCCACAAGGTCTGAATCAGCACCCAAACTCTGAGAGGAGCTGAGCTACCCACGGCAAGGCCTGGCGCTCTCACACGGGCTACACTCCCCACAGCGGGAAGCCAGGCTCCAGCTGAGTCCAGCTCTTGGGCCATCTCCTACATGTCTGCCCTGTAGCGATGCAGAGGCCTTGGATTGAGACTGAAGAACAGAAGTGTCGCCACAGGCAGCAGAGTCTGAGACCACAGAGGCACAGCAGTGAGAAGCATCCTCAGGACAGTAACGAGGTGGATCTGACTAGCAAGTGTGCTGTGCTAGCTGAGCACTTCCTGTATGAAGTAAAGTCCTAGACGCATTGTCCCACTGCACCCTCCCAGAAATCCTGTGGAGTGTTACAATTCCCTGAGACAGTCAGGATCTCCCAGCACAGAAAAGTTAATGAGCGGCCCCAGGATCATATCACTGGTAAGCAGCCTGGGCTACAGTTTTTTAGTCTGGGCTGAAAGCCCCTGGTACCCATCACCACCTTACACTGAAGGGGTTTGTTATAAACAACCAGGACCAGCTGGGTGTAGCATGGTCTTGAGGGGTAGGTGTTTGCCCTTAATCCTTCTGCAGAAAAGAAAATGAATTTACAGTGAAAAAGTGTCCTTCAAAACACAAAACGTCTTCCAGAGAGAATTTCAAGTGTCAAGGGACATGACGGAAGCCTGAGGTAAGAGACTCACCAGTCACCCTGCGCCGGCCATGGACACACTACATCCATGTAATAAAATGCCACACAGCACTCCGCAAATCAATACAACTACTGTGTCAATTAAAATATGGATGTATTTTTAAATTAATTTTATTGTGAAATAGGTACATTTTATAGACATATCATAATCATACTTACCTGACAATGTTTACCAGTAGATGACATGACTTGAGTCTCATTTTTTCCCATTCCTTTCCCCACCCTACAACCTTCATCCCCAGTGCACATAAACTTTGTTTCCCATTTTTTGTTACCATCACAATTTTTTTCTTTCCCCTTGTTACTCCCCCACCCACATTTCCCTCTGAATATTTTTTATTCTATAATATCTAACATACATTCTAAAGCTTATTTACATCTTCAGAGTCTTATATCAGAGAAAAGATATGGTATTTACACATCTGTGGCCTATTTATCTCACTTATGAGTATGTCCTGAAGGTACGTCCATTTGAGAATGAATGCTCAGACTTGGCATTCTTCATTTGCAGAGTAACACTCCATTCTATAGAAAAACCACATCTTTATCCAGCCTCCAAATGATGGACATCTGGGCTGTTTCCAAGATTTAGCTATCACAAACTGAGCTGCTATAAACATGGGTGCACATATATCGTTGTGATATGGATCTTTTCATTCTTTCATGTACATCCCTAGCAGGGGAAGAGCAGGGCCAAATGGGACCTCTAATCCTAGTTTTTTGAGGAATCTCCACGTTGATCTCCACAGTGGTTGCACCAGTCTACATTCCCACCAACGGTGTAAGATGTGAATGTATTTTTAAATGAACTAGTGATTTCAGGGAGGAGGTGAGAAATGAGGCCCTTGGCAGGACAGACCGGCCTTGTGAGGTGTAGCAGGTTCCTCGCCTCTGCCATTTCTCTGCACCCTTCGAGGGCACAGCTGACACACAGTCAGAGCAAAAGGTCACTTTGCTGCGGGGAGAGAGGTGGGCTGAGAGGAGGGCAGGAGCGGAGGGAAGCCGGGAGACCAAGGCAGGCAGGAACGGAGCGAGGCCGGGAGACCAAGGCAGGCAGGAGCGGAGTGAGGCGGCTGTAGGCTGGACATGAGGGGACACTGGAGTGAGAGCAACAGTCAAAGCACAGGGCGAATGACTTGAGGGAAGACTTGCTACGGGTTGTGGCTGCGTTGCAGGCACACATACCCATCTTCTCACCTAGACTTGGGCTTCCTGGCCCTCACTAATGGAGTGAGGCAGAGTGCTGAAGCCATCTCCACCCAAAAGTCAAGGACAGGCTGTCACATGCCTGTCACCTTCTGGATGCCCAGCCCAGGCATCCTCCAGCAGAGGCATGATGGATGGGGTCCCGCGGGCCACAGCCATGAGTGTTTCCTGGCGCAGCACAGACGAGTTTTCCCGTCGTGTGATCTCGTGCTTCTCGGTGCCCCTGAGTCAGCCCACCGCTTCCAGACAGTCAGCCCCGCGTGGGGCACAGTGGCACCTTCCACGTGGGCTCCGGGCGGGAGCACCTGCACCCTCTGCACCGACGCAGATGCTCCTCGTGAGCCCTCCTTTAGCTGGCTTTTGCTCCCACACTGAAGAGGAGGCCTCGAGCTCCAGCGTGATGACTGGACACTCCTGACCACCGGGTAAGGAGTGGACTCGAGGTCAGATGCCACACTCTCCCCCTCTCCGGAAGGAGGAGGATGGACGCAGCCTCCGCACGTCACAGGTGAAGAATCCGGGGAAGGCCCAGCCCCGAGCTCAGCTCCCTAGTTCACCGTCGGTTCTCCTCCTAATGTGTCCTCAGCGGACACTGGCGCCTCTTTCCTGGGATGTCCGGCTGCTAAGAAGGGGCTGCCTTCCTGTCCTGATGTCCCCACAGAGCCCCGGGACAACGACAGGCTCAGAGGTGCGCAGTGGCCACAGGCTGACAAGCCCTGGCAGCAGCAGTCTCTGCCATCCCAGCCCCAGCACACAGCCAAGGCCTGCCGCAGAGATCCGCGTCCCCTGGAACCGCTGGGGACCCTGACATGAGCCATAGTGATGCAGGAAGCCAGGCCAGAGCCTCCTCCACTCGGAGCATGTGCTGGGAATCTTATTCAAATGCAGGTCCAGAACGGATTTCCTTTCAACAGAACTGAACTAGCACCTATTTTAGAAGGATCTCTGCTGGGTCCCCACCTTCCCACCTACCTGCCTAGGCCCCCGCTCATCCGCATGGTTGTCGGTCGGTCTGGCCGCCCTTTACTCCTCATTCAGAGCTCCTCCGTGATGTCCCATCCCAGAAACACCTTCCCGGCCTCACCTGCAGCCAGACGCTGCCTCCTCCCTCCGGAGGCCTTCAGCGTTTCCTCTGCCCTCAGACCTCCCACACCTGCGCTGAGGAGCGAGTCTGCAGTGACCCTGCCCCTTGCTGGCACCCCCGCTTCCCTAGGGCCCATACCACAGTGGGTTGTTCTCACTGCTGTCCACCAAAAACCCGCCTATCACCTGTGCATGGCAAGCGGTCAGCACGTAGCTTCCTCCCGCCCTGCTCAGCTCAGACTGGGCTTTTTACTGTCTGTGTTTGAAAGCAGGTAGTAGGGAGCTCTGGAGAGTGCACCTTTTTCCCAGCAGGGTGGGGAGGTGCTCTGGAAAGAGCCAGGTTCCCAGCTTCCTGCTCCAAAGAGCCAGCGGAGCACTGTGGGAGGGGAGCTCGGCCAGTGGCAGCCGGCCACACCGCCCCAAGTCTGTCACCATGTTCCTGGCTCAAAGATGTGAGAGGGGGGCCGGGGAGTTAGCTCAGTGGTTCCGGCGCCTGTCTTGCAAGCGCAAGGACCTGGGTTCGATTCCCCGGTAACCACATAACAATACTGGGTGTGGAGACCCACACCCAGCAGCAACCAGTACCACATACCACAGTGCTGGGCGTGGTGGCTCACGCCTGTAATCCCAACACTTGGGAGGCAGAGGCAGGAGGATTGCTGTAATGTGAGTTGGAGGCTGAGCTCAGGGCCAGCCTGAACCACAAAGCGAGACCCTGTCTCAAAAAACCTTAAAAAAAAAAGATGTGAGAGGGTTTGTGCAGCAGAGGCTTCCTGTACCTGCTGGCTGATGACCGCAGGGCTCAGCCATCCCATTCCCAAGATTCCTCCTTGACCTGCTCCTGCAAGGGCTGATGGGAAAGACCCAGACAACACGTTTCCTGTATTACAAAGCCCCAGATTCTGAACTCAGGAACTGTGCTACTTGGAGCAAGTTAGTCAGATTCTTTGACACTTTACCTTCCTAACCCAAAAAACAGATTCGAAGGATCACTGTGCAGACCAAACAGGAGAAACCATCAGCACCTTGGCGCTTAAGGTTTTCCTGAGAGTTGAGGACATTCTTCAGAGCCCAGGGATGCAGGATGCCCCTCTGGTGTCCTGAGGCTAAAACGAGGAGCTGGCTCAGCAGAGACCAGAAGAGGAAACCCCGAAAGCTTCCTGGGGGCTGTTGTGAAAGCTCCGGATAGCACACTCATAGGCCTCCCCCTGGCTCTGGGAGTGAAATCAAAGCTGTTTCCCCTCACATTGACAGCGAGGATGAAAGGAAATAAGTTGAAGACTAAGACACTGATTGGGAAGCTGGATCAGGGCAGGGACCGTGAGGAGGTGGGTGGAACACTGGGACATAAGACGCACCTGAGGCTTCGCAGGAGGAGCTGGCAGTCAGCTGGGGCAGGAGTCTGGGACAGAGCACATACTTCTGAGGCTCCACTCGGGGAGGGCGGGTGGAGCTTCGGCGTCACCACGAATCAGACTTGGAACACAGAGCAGCACACCACCAGGGAAGGGGCAGTGACGCTGGTGACATGTAGCGTCTGCATTACCTGTGGACGTCCACCTTACACCCAGAAGGCACACAGGGTACGGATCTGAGGTAGAACCAAGACGTCTGCATTGCAGATATAGTTTGTGACCATTCGGTATGAAGATGAGCAGGATTTACAGGAAAAGTGAATCACCATCGGAACAGAGTCCTCGCTTTACAGGGAGCTGGACACCCCACAGTTAGAAAAAAAGGAGCCTGAAAAGGATCAGGAAAGAATGGCAGAGGCGCAGGGAGACTGGCATCCTGAGAAGGGCAAGAGAGGCAGAAAAGAGGAGAAAAAGTAGCATGTGATGGTCACACAAATTGACGTGTGAGTTTAACTGAGACAAGAAAAAGTCTCTTGGGATCCTGTGTACCAACAGCGGAACCACTGGTAATGCTCTGGCACACACCCTTTCAGTCTTTTTCCCTATGCATCGATGGAAATGACATGGTTTGTGAAATTAACAAGCACAACTGTAATCTTTCGAATTTATATAGCATTATTCTAAGCTTGCGTGTTAAATAATAAAGTGGGGTCAACACCGGAAAGGAAGAGGGAATCAGAGAGAGAGAGGAAAGGTGCTAGATTTTGTTGAACCGAGCAGATCCTTGAGATAATGTAAACATGAAAAGGACAAGACTTCTTTCAAATTATTCTTAAATCTACCTTAAGCTTAGAAGTTACACAAAACTTGCTGTCAATTTTTTAAAGAAGAAAAGAGGGGGAAATTTTTTTTTTGACAATTCTAGTCGCTGTCCAACTCTCCTACATGTAGCAACATCTCCACCTGCTGGTCATGAGTGGTATTACCCAAGCAAATAGACCCTTCACTCTATCCCCTCCCCAGTGAAATACTCTTCTACTATTATGGCCACAGAATTGATATCAAATATATTCCCGGGCCAAGTAGGGACCTGAAGCCCCGCTGAATACAAGGGGGACTAGAGGCCATTTAAGCCATTCTGCAGCCAAGAGACAAGCTGGTATATAATAGCCCTGGGTTGGGGTCAAGTGTTCCAAAGCCCCATGACAGCCCCGCGCCAGCGTGGTGGGGCTCAGAGACCCACCAAAGGACATCACACGGCTTTGTCACCAAGCACGTGAGTGTTTGGGGGTCACATTAAGGCAGTGCTTTCAAGGTAGCTTTAATAGCAATTAACTTTTACTTCTACCCGCATCTCTCCTCTCCCAATCTCGTAATAGACTGTAAACTCAGCCTCACAAAAGCATCTTCAACCTCTGCATCTTCCCAGTTGGTGTCTGCACAGGAAGGAATCGGAGCCAGGCCATGAAGGGCTGCCTCAGGCCATACCAGTAGCAGACACTGGAAGTATGCACCATCCCTCACCTCCTCTGAGCTGCATGCAGACCACTGGTGTGTTGACCCCCAGACTGAGCCCTGCAGCGCTTCCTCCTGCAGGCCTTTGACAGTAGCTCATGACCTGATACATCATCAACTACCATCTGAGAGCCCCAGGGATACGGAGGCTGAGACGCTCAACCCGAATGTGAACTCAGAGCCCAAATCCTGGAGCCAGCTTCCTGGAAACAGAGATTGATATAGCTCCTAGGGCCCAATGGCAGCTGAGCAAAGCAAGGTGGCCCTGACAGCTGCCTCTGGCACTGGAGGAGGCTGGAGAGGGGCATCACCAAGTGAGAAGTTGGCAAAGAAAGGGGTAGGAAAGAAGAGACGAAAGGTACTCACTACCCCGAATGACAGGGCAGGCCCAGCCCTTAACGCCAACCGTGAGTCGAGGCCGGGACCTCTGTGAAGTTCCTGGCAACTGGTAACTGATGTTCCTGGTGAAGGAGGACAAGGCTATCGCCCTGCCTGCTGGGGAGGTAGTAGATGTACAGTAGCTTAATTCTTGGGGTCAGTACTCTCTCTCCACTTCCCCGCCCCTCACTAACACTTCCACTAGCAAACCCGCCATGTCGCTGCTTTGTGTCCTGTGCTCTCACTAACATGCACGTGCTGTCTACCACCTACTGAAGTCAGGCCACAGCCAGACCACAGCAGGGGCAGCAGTCAGAACCACGGAAAGGGTTCCATCCCCCAGGAGGCACCACCAGTCAGGGACTGCGCTGCAAAGGACCAGCACTCTGGAATCCGCCACCTGCTGGCTAAGTGGGTGGATAAGTGGCTTGGACTCTCTGGGCTTTATTCTCTGACCTGAAAGTACAAGTCCTTGAGGCCCTGACCTGAGTGGCACAGTGAGTGCTCGGCGAGGCTGTCAGAGCTGGGAGCTACACCAGCCAGTCAGCTCTTACTCAGTGTCAACAATTAGCCTCAGGGGGCCGAGCCTCCGGGCCTTTGTCCACAGCAATAACCACTGATCAGTGGGGAGTATGGACATCAGGGCAGAGAAGATTGTCCTGAGCGTGCACTGACTTGGGGCACTCCTTGGATAGTGTGGCAGGCTGCACAGTGACCCCTCTTAATAATATCCATCTCCTAATCCCTAGAAATTTTTTTTTTTTTGTACTGGGGATAAAACTCATGACCTTGCACTTGTGAGGCAGGCATTGGAACCACTGAGCTAAATCTCTGGCCCTAGAATCTTTGAGTATTGCAGATGTGACTAAGAATTTGGAGAGGGGGAGTCTGGGTGATTCTGTGAGTCTGATGTAATTGTTAGGCTCAAACGGAGCCTCTCCAGGAGACGCGCTCCAGAGAGACGCGCAGTCAGAATATAGATACAACAGCAAGAGGTTTATTCAAGTACCAGCGCTGAGACCGACCTAACACGCAGGAAAAGGCGGCCCAGAATTACAAATTTTTACAACTTTTATACCCGCATTTTTAACTTATGCAAAGTATTGTTATTTCATTGGCTAGTTTAGGCAAGGGGTCTCTATCTTATGGGCTAGCTTAGGCAAGGGGTCTCTATTTTATTGGCTCTGTACGCTGTTCTTTAAGTTTATGGAGGGATTACTTCACTTGTACTGCCTGGAGAAGTCTCTCCTTATCTTGCATAGTTGGGATTTCTTGTACTACCCGGAGAAGTCTTTCCTTATCTGTTTCTAGGAACTGGAGAGCTTTGCAAGAAACAAAAGCAGCACCTGCTGCTTTTTGAAGCCTGTCCTAGACAGCTTCACTCGCCCGCACAGCAGCCTGGGATTGAGTCAGACTGCAATTTTTCCTGTGCCTTTTTCCTTCAACCAGATCAGACCACGTGCCCACGTGCCCTCTGGAGCAACCCACGTGTCTTTCCTTCCCAATTTTAGTCTGGCTTCTGCCCTTCAGAAGACATAGGAACCTTAGCTCCCCAGGACTAGCTGAGTAGCTGAAGATCTGCATGCTTAGGGAGGGTCCGAGGGTGATCTTTTCAGGTCACAGGCCCCAGATCCACCTGGAAAATACTGCCTCAAGACCCTGCTCTTTCTGACCAGTACCTTACCCTCCGCCCCTGCCCATCGGCTTCTGCCCTCACACCAAGCCCCGCTTTCTCATTTGTTTGCAACAGCCCAGTGTCTGGCAGCTGTGTACAGGCTTCCTACCTCACCGGGCTCTGACTGAGCTGGGCCCTGAGCACGCCCTGGAGCCTGGCCGGCAGGACAGCCTCACACAAACTGGGTTTGCCTGAGGATTCCTCTCCTTGGCTTCATGGAGCCAAGGGCCCCTCTCACTTGATGCGAGTGTTCCTCCTTCCGCCTTGGCCCCCTGTTCTTACACCACCCACACCCTTTATCCCGGGAGGAAATCTCAGCCTCTCACCTGCAAAGGCCCCGGGGCAGAAGGGAGAACTCTCATCTCCAGTCGCCCTCAGATGTCATACAAATAGGTTTTGTACGACATGCATAGATTTTCTGGTAAGGGAAAAAGCCAAAGAATGAAAAAATAAACAAGTAGTCACTGAGGAAGCCCAAATCAGTCTTCTAGGAGACCTAGAGATTTTAGCTTAAAGTTTTGTAGGAACTATCTTTTTTATAGATTGGAAAACCGAGGCTCAAAGGGAAGCAGTGTCCCGAAGGTATTCCTGTGCCACTAACGTGCTTCCGAGATGAGAGCAGCTCCCCTGCGCCAGGCTCACATCTGTGCCCCGGGCACATGCTCCCAGCCCCGACTAGCTTGTGCCCATCACATTTCTGGCTTAAAATCCATCACGATGCCTCAAGGGCTTCCAAGACAGGCATGAAAGTAAAGCCTGTGACCTGCCATCCGTCACTGCAGCTCCCTGAGACCATCTACAGACAGCGCCATCTCCCTCCCGAGAGCAGGAAAAGCAGCTGAGGCTGCTGCGGGCCTTGAGCACAGGTCGGAAACCAGAGGACAAGGAGACGCACCTGGCGTGCTGGGCTGTCATCCTCCCCTCTGCTTTGGCTCGTCTTCCTTCCTTCTCCTTCCTTCTTCCCTGCCTCTACTCTTTCCTCTTTCTTGTGTGTCACACAAATTTAACACAATAACATGTTTCTATGTCAGACCTCAGTGCCACCCCACAGCCATCCTCTCACTGTGGCCCCTCAAGGCTGAGGGTCTTCTGCAGTGTGGAAGCATTTGGAGGATGGCTCTGGACAGGACCTCCCTCCACCAGCAGCCTGTGAAGATGCCATGTCCACCCCAGGCCCTCAAGGTCCCATAGCCCTCTCCCACTCTGCGCCCAGCTCCGCCATGCCAGTTCCTTGCCAGGCTGCATGGGCCCCACTGGCCTTAAGAGCCCAGCCACTCTGCCCTAACATGCTGCCCTTTCTGATGCGAGGCCTGGGTCTTCCCTGCTGTCGTCTGTGATTGCTCTCACACCCCTACCCTAGGACAGTGTCACACCAAGCCAGGGTCTAAGTCATCATTTCTCATAGATGTTTTGTTTGTTCTCGAGACACTCTGGTCCGAAGGATCCAGTCTACACTTAACTCTTCCTGCCTCCATTTCCTCCTCTGTAACATAAGAGAACCTACTCAGGGATATTAAGAGGATTAAATGACTTAGCATATGGGACCTATTTAAGACGTTGATTACCAAATAAAACTCTATTAAGCAACTACTGTCATTACTAATTTGCTGCACCTGCCAAAAAGTTAATTCTCAGGATCAGTGCTCACTAAGTAGCACACCTGATTCCTCTCCCCTCACTAACACTTCCACGAGGAAAAGCACCGTGTCGCTGGTTTGCTGCATTTGGGCTGCGTTCATCAGAATGTAGTAAATACAACAGTGGGGAGATGATCTTCGTGTGATCTGCACACGACGGATCTCAATGTCTGGGGGAATTTTTTTAATGTGGATAAATGCGAAAACATTAGGAGGAGATGTACTAAGGTGCTGTAGAAACATACTGCCCTTCTGTCCCACAGGAGGTTGAAGACAGTGTGGTTAATCTGAAACAGAGGCCAGGACAAGTGATGGGCCAGCAGAAAATAGGAACCAAGCACTGTCCACAAATGTCCGCAGGCCGGTTCCATCCTCTTCGTCTTCCTGACCCAGGTCCTGGCAGGAGGCTTTGGATTTACTCTGCAGTCAATAAGCTCCAGCTAACAGCTGAAGAGTCCCCTGAGTAATCGGTCAGCAAACCCATTCATGTGGACAGAGGGGAGACCTCATCTCCAAAGGTTTAAGGGGCTAAAATAGTAATCAATAGAAATAAGCTTTTAAAATAATTCTCAACAAAAGGCAGGATCGCTATTGGTGTCCTATTCAAGGGGAAGCTGGTCCTGATCAAGACACTCAGATACGAAAAGTAGAATTAGATGACTTGACAAAAACAAACAGACATGATTTCAGAATGAAGTCCTTTGAGGTATAACTGGCATTCCTAAGCCTCGGTTCATTCTCCCTGTTCTTCAGTAAACCAGTGAAAACATCAGTGAGTGGACGCCGTGAGCACCATGTCCATGCACTACTGACCACATGGCCCTGCCTCCTCACCTGCGACTTCATGGTTACTTGCCCAAAGGGACGCTGGGCACCCAGTAATGTTCACTGCGTGTTTATGGAAGAAAAGATGCTATCAGGTTGCTATCAGGTAGCACCCTAGACCCTCAAGACAGAAGCCCCATCTCTAAGGACCCCAGATTAACTCTCCATAATGTCCACAAGGAGTAGAAATCAGTGTATTGGGGGCCAGGGAGTTAGCTCAGTGGTTCCGGCGCCTGTCTTGCAAGCGCAAGGACCTGGGTTCGATCCCCAGTAGCCACATACCATACTGGGTGTGGAAACTCACGCCCAGCAGCAACCAGCACCACATACCACAGCACCGGGCATGGTGGCTCACGCCTGTAATCCCAGCTCTCGAGAGGCAGAGGCAGGAGGATTGCTGTGATGTGAGTTGGAGGATGAGCTCAGGGCCAGCCTGAACCACAAAGCGAGACCCTGTCTCCAAAAACCTAAAAAAAAAAAGAAAAGAAAAGAAAAGAAATCAGTCTGTGCTCAGCAGAACTGTGGGCTCAGGAGCATGGAGAGGACCCCACCACTCCTTGCTGGATGGGCCCACTGCAGATGCTGTAATGAGTACCCCACCCCCTTGAGCCTGTGAATGCACCGTGGTCGCTAGACACCACTTAGCAAACATCAATTCAATGACAGGAATTTCAAGACTGTGGCCACTGAGAATCAGGCACTGTGTGAGGCACAGCTCTGCCTCGTGACACCAAGGGTTCAGGCCGAGGAAACATCCCTGAGTCCTGGCTGGGAAGCTGAGGTGCCACGGCATACAGACCCAGGCCACTCCTCTGGCTGGGCCTGGCTAAAGAGAGCACACTGGTGCTCTGGGAGCTGCCCTGGCACTGAGAGGAGGATCCTGTCCCTGCAGGGCAAGTGATGAGGGAGCCTCTGTCTCCCCAGGGACTCAGACATGAGTTTGGGGCACAAAGCAAGAAACAGCCTCCTAAGCCCACTCAAAGTAACTTTCTAAAATGGAGAAAGGGATAAATGGTCAAGACAGTTTTCTCAGCCTAGAACTCAGAGGCCCAAGCGATCACAGCCGTAGCCCTGGGATGACCGTCTCTCTCACTGATGAGAACTGCAGAAAGAACAAACATCAGCCAGGTGCAGCCCGGTGACAGGGCCCACTGTGGCCCCTGCTCAGACTTGGTCAGATAGAAATGTGGAATCCCATCCTTAGCCAGGAGCAGACAAAACAGCTGAAATCCCTCCTCTGTCTTCAGCCACAGGAGCTTCTGGCTTGTTCTATACCAGCTGGGCACAGAAACCTGACCACTCCAACCACTGTTCATACCATCTGCTGGTCAAATGTTCTCGGCCATTGAGCTTTGTGGTCCTCAGTCTCCTCATCTGGAAATAGAAGGGAAGAGGCTACGTCACAGGGGTCACATGTTGTGAAGCTGAGTGCAGAAGCACAGGAAGGAAGAAGAT
>PVIR01021151.1:0-29656 GCA_004026965.1 Petromus typicus
AAATGACCATAGTACTGGCTATAATGCCTGTGTTTAGCTCAAGGAGCTCCTGCACAGTAAAAAGTTCTGAGTCTTGTAGGTGGCATGGCGCCCAAACACTCAGCGATGGGATGGTTGCCAGCCCCAGGTTTTCTTCACTCACTCAGTGAGTGCCTTTTCAGTATGGAAGACAGGGCGATGGAACACAGGGATGCCATGGGGTGATCCTGAGGCTTTTGTAGCTATATGATATAATCTGTAGATATGTATTTACATTTATATATGTGTCATGCATTTATCATCCTTGTCATTCTTGTTAAATGAATTTATACTTCCCTCACAAAAATATTATAGTTTTATTTCCTACAAACTTTTTAAAAAAGGATTTTATTTAGCTCCCATATAATCAGAATTTAGATAAGCACCTGCCTGTAAGACAGCACCTTGCCGGAGTCCTGATCCTCTCTCCTCCCTGCCTGTTGCCTGAGATTTAAATCATACCCGTCTTCCTTACTGGGTCTGCAGGTCCGGGGCCTGTCTTAGGGCTGGGAAATGGCTTTGCTGGGAAATTGCATCTCACTGGGAATAGTGAGCTTGTAAATCAGCATCTGATTATGCCTTTAAACTGCTATCTTGTAACTTACATGTCCAGTTTAGCAAAACTTTATCTTTTCATTTGTTTATTTTTATTTATGATGCCTCACAGCTAGTTAGATTGGATGTTTTGATCTCATATGTCTCTTTCTGGGAATCCAGGCTGTAATAGAACCAAAAGAGTCTAAGGAATTGATGAGATTCGTGGACGTGTGATAAAGGAGGCCCCCATTTTTCCCCAGCACCTGAGAACCTCAGGCTGCTTTGGGAAGTTACTCTTCTCTCTTTCAAGGCTAAATTGCTTCCTGAGACAAAGACCAGAAGCAGCCAGTGAGCTCTGTGCCAGAAGCTCATACCCGATATGTTAGATGTGTAGCTCAGGACTTCTGCCTCATGGGATAAGTCATGAAATAAGGATGATAAGGCTCAAATGTGGAGTTGATTCATATTTGTTACACATTTTATAATGCTTCTGTGTTTTCTTAGTATAAAATGTGACAGCTACTAAATGTTTTTATTTACCCACTTTTAACAAAATAGAGTTGCAAAAAATATGTTCTCTTTCCATTTATTATAGAAGCCATAAATGCACACATTTGGAAACCTTTATATTCTTTTACTTGTTGAAGTCCAAGGTAAATAACATAAGGTATATATTCTACCATGTTTCTCTTTGAGACTTCTTTGAACAATCTCACCTCACAAATCCTTTTCTTTACTTCTGTAATGAATTCTGGTGACTTTCAAGGGAAATATGAGGGTTAAATGTCTCATATGTGCATTGGAAAAAGTCATTTATTTCTATCAATAATTATAAATTAGTACTCAGAGAATGAGTGCAAGGGAACACAGTTGAGCTGATAAATTAATGTAGTTCCAACCAATTTGTATCAATTTATGCATCTGGGTGAATTACTTCTTTAGTGCTGTGTGTTCATTGCTCAGAAACATATGACTTTCTTTCTTCCCACCACCCATGTGAAATGATCTTCTGCCAATAGTCATCAAGTTCTAAGCCACACTGACAGCACCATGGGGATGTGGTCCTGTCCTGCTGGAACCAGACAGCTATTAGTTACCTCATTAAATAGAAGAGTCTTTTTCCATTTTTTTCTTTTAAATTTCACTCTCTATGTCTCACAGTAAGCATGCAGATGGGTTAACTTATGATACCTTGATAACTTCTAGAATATTTATAGAGAAAAATGAATTAATCTGAAACAAAATAACATGATAAACAAAATAATATGAAAGTTGGCTAGAAAAAGCATTCCCTTTGCCTTGTCTATGTGTACTGCACTAATGAGGATAGTATAATACTTAATAATTATAGAATACTTATTGTCTACCAAGGAGTTCTAACATGCTGTATTCTACATATTTTAACTCAGGGTTCACAGACCCAGTGAGAGGAGTGAACCTGCTGCTGTTCAGACACTCACCTCTTCAAGTATTTGCCCTAGATAATTAATTTTCTCTGAAGCCTAATGAATTATATAAACAGTATGTATTGCACCAATACTGTGTATCTTTGTACCTTTCTTTTACCTTATCTAACAAGAGCTGTGAGCAGGGGCCAGAGGAGGACCAGTAATGATGTCTCTCTCTTTCTTTCTCATTCTCCGCTTCTGTCTGTCTCTCCTTCCCTCCCCCACCCCTCCTACTGTCTCTCTTCTTGTCCATTTCTAGAATAAAAGCAATTGACACCTCTTTCTGATGTATGTATGTAGGTTTTCATTAAAAGAAAGTGAAGATTGATGAGCTGGGAACAAGTATCTCCTTCTGAGTTAGATGTCAGTAGAAGTATTGGTGTACTTGGCTTGCACTGGTTTGGCATGTACTTGGCATGCACTGGTTTATCAGCCAGTTGTGGCACGGTTCCTTCCATGGCCTGTCTGCTGGTCCGGGTGATGTACAACCTCACTGTCAAGCAATTACTGACGTTGAGGGGAAATGAGAAATTATAGGTGATATGCACACTACAGAGAGATGGGAAATGTGCTTTGGAATTCAGATGTAGAAAATACAGACATCGGGTTGCTCTTGCTAGAGCTGTCTAAAATTTGAGCTTCTACTTTTTTATAATTTTGTTCTTTCTTCTAGTCATCATCCATACATTTATGCAATCAATGAAACTTTCAACAGCACATTCATTTAGGCCAGCAGTCCCTAAATGAGGGAGATGCCACCATGCCTAACTACATATCAATTCTTATTCTTACTCTTATTGTCAACGGAGTGAGAGGCAGAGTATTTTGATCTAAAATTTCTGTGGATGGAGAGTAGAGATTAACAGACAATTGTGGGATTATATATGTCATACGCTATATATATAAGTGATATCAATATGCTAAGTATCATATACGTGTTAAATATATTTGTGGTCTTTACTTCTAAGTCTGGAATTTCCTGAGTGACAGGAGCACCTTTGTTCTGATGAGAAGATTCCTGGTGGGCCCTGTGGTAGCTTCAGGATAGAGCTGATTGGCAGAAAGAAAAACTTTGGTTAAAAATTTGCCTTTTTCAGCCTAACTCCTCCAACTTTGAGGAGGAGGAAGAGGATGGAAATTAAATAAAGAGTCAGCCATGACCATTTCGTGATAGATCTATGAAGACTCTTAAGCCAAGGGACTGCACAACTTTGGGGAGATGATCGTGGGTGTCTGCGGAGGCAGAACAGCCCTAGTTCCACAGGCACAGAAACTCTCGCCCGTGGAAGCCTTCTGGCCTCAACTTGTCAGTTACTGTGTTCTCCACAGCGTCCTTCTGAACTGGTAACAATAAGTAGGATATTTCTCCAAGGGCTGTGAGCCATTGTGGAAAATGACTGAGCATGAGGGAGGGTCGAGAGCCCTCTGTATTACGGTAGGAAATCGGAGGTGGAGGGGCCCAGGAAGGAGTGCAGCTGGCACCCGAGCATGAGCTGATCCGGAAGACTGAACCCTTAAAATTTGAGCTTTGAATTAGCTCCAGATGATTAATGACAAAATAGAATCAAACTGTAGGACACACAGTTATGTTCAGAAAGCTGGAGAACTGGTTTGTGTGGGATGAAAAGCCAACATATTTGTGTCAGATTCCCAAAAGTAAAATCAGATCATAGTCATCTATTAGAATTATTTTCTTGTCAGAAACTTGAATGAAGTAGTGCCAGCTTATGATGATAAAAGAATAATAACATATAATACCATCATCATCTATAGAAATGCCAAAGATGATGTCAGAAAAGACTTATATTTTTCTTTAATATATGGATATATGTACTTTCCAGTTGAATAGAAGATTTTTGTGAATTTATACTAACATAATTATACAAAATATCATTACTAATACATATAAGTAGAGAAAAATTCATTGAAATTTTGAAGAAAATATATTGAATCAGCTAAGTGGTCTATCCAAAAAGACACAACAAAATTTATCTGGAGGAGTCCTAGGTCTATTATTTTGATAAAGCATTTTATTTTATTCTATTTACAGAAATAATTAAGACCTGGTTGTATTACTACTTATTCTTGTACTACAGTAAGCACTCTTTTCAAATTTTTGAATTCCCATGGAATTAACGTGTGTGAATCAAAAAAGATAAAAGATAGCTTTTATCTGAATCAGTGACAACCAAGAATTAATAGACTTTATGGAAGAAGCTGCTGAAAGCTATTTTCAGTCATTTTGGTAGTTCAGTACCTTTTGGTAGTTTTAAAATTAGACATTTTAAGTAGTTTTAATCAGTAAGCTTTTAACTTAGTTCTTATTTACTTGCTGTACATTTCTATCACATTCTATTGAGTTACTAATGAGGGAAGAAAAGTTACTGAATCATTTTAGTAGTTTATAGATAAGTTAAATACTATAAAATAAAGTGGTGTAACTCTGGCCTGAAGCATCACAGCATGTGGGATCCCTGGATTTCTGGCTGCTACCAGAAGTGAAAACAAGAGTGAAGTCCCTAAGTCCATCTGCAGGCAGGAAAGCTCACCTGGTCATAGTCTTGATTGCGCAGTTCTTTCTCCCAAATAGGACTGTTCCTGTCACCCATATACAGAACTTTTCCTGAGAAGGCACAGTGGAAGAATCCTGAAAGTAGAAATTGTGGAGTTGTCCGCGATTGCATGATGTTCCCAGGAGAAACCTAGGTGAGCCTTCAGTCCTGCTCAGCATGAGAGTCTGAGCCCTAAGCATTACCAGTGTGGGAGGCAGGGCTGTGCTGCCTGGAGCTGAGCTCAGCCACGGCCAGAGCTCAGCCTCCCTCTGTTGTGACCTCTGGAGGCATCTGGTCCTTTAGCTCCCAGCTTACTGTCTGAGGAAAAGTCATACTGAAAAGATATGCAAATCTTAACAAAATTGTGTTCACTGTCCCACTTGTTATATGAACTATCCAAAGTATAATAAGAGAGTGTAAAAGTGTGAAAATGTGACTCATAGTCAACTGGAAACGGGCAACAGAAGTAGATTCATAGGTAACCCAGATCATCTAAGTTAAGCATGCCTATATTTAGAATGGTTAACAGGAAAAGATTAATATAATGGATGAAAAAGATGTTCGATTTTGGAGATAAGAGAAACAAAAATTGTTTTGTGATGATTTATTTTATTTTGTATGTTTTGCAACTTTATTTGTTGTCCTATTTATATATTCAAATTTAATTTATAAATAACAAAAAATCCAAAGATGTAGGACCCAAGATGGGGGATGACCTGGCAGATTTCCTTCTCTGAGGGACGTCAGAGACGGAGGGTGCTGTGCATTTGTGGGGGAATCACTACAGAGACTGAAACTTCAGAAAAAGGCCCTGGCCTTCTCCCAAGACAGTGATACATTTTTCTGGAAAATGAATCCTGGAATGCAATTTGATCCCTGTATATTCTTTGCCTGTCTATGAATTATCTGTCTGACTGTCTATTATCTATCATTTGTCTGACTTGAGACACCAAAATATTGGGTGCCCCTGGGATTGGCAAATTCAAATGAGCCACAATTGGTCCTTCATACCACCTATTGCTTACTGAATCCATACTTTTCTTACTCACATCTACACTATACAGTGCTCTTCCCAAAGGAGCTCCTTTAGAAGTGATTTTTAAAATTCTGAACATATTTAGCATGATTTTTAAATGTTTTCTTTAAATTTTAAATTGAGTGGTACTTTTAGGTACACAATAGAATGACAATGGTCCTGAGATCTTGCACCTGTACATGACATATCTTGCTTCTTATTTTTTCCACATTCCCTGCCCTCCTCTCAACCTTACTTTTATCTTACAACTTCAGTACTGACTTACTCAGATTATTGGTTCTAATATCTTATTTTTGTATAAGTTTATTTTCATATTATCATCTCCTTTTAGAGCAGGTAATTTCTGTTCATGACCAGAAATGCTATCTAAACATCTGAAGAGTTTCCCTGTGGCCCATCATGATATCTGCGTATCTGTTTTCTGGAAATGACAAGTGCAAGCGGTGGGCGGGCAGGTGTGTGGACACATCGGCAGTCTTTACTCAGCTCCCGAGACTGTCAGTAGCTGGGGTCTCATCCCCATTCCTGCTGTGTTGCTGGTTCTACCCCTGGAGTTTCTCCACTCAGATCTCAGTCCCAGACTGGGGAGCTGTTAAGACTGTCTGCTCTGTCCCTATTTCCTCAACCACAGTCATTCAAAATGGGCAGACACCCAGGGAACAAAAAAGTCCTCAATTCTGGGCTCAAATTTCTGGGTTTCCTGCTTATAATTGCTGGCCATAAATATTTATTATTCTATTAGCTCTTTGCTAATCTCAATATGGTTATTTAAAATATATCTAGTTTTATAGTTATTTTTGGTCAGAATCTTGGTCTGAATTTCTGGGTTACACTTCTCAGATGCAAATAGCTATTTCAAATATTTTCCAAAATGTACTGCACTTAAAAGTAAAGCATATTGTGCCAGGGATTTAGCACAGTGGTTCCAGCATCTGCCTGCCAAGCACAAAGTCCTGAGTTCGATCTCCAGTAACCACATACCACAGTGGCAGGAGTGGTGGCTCACATCTGTAATCTCAGGACTTGGAAGGCAGAGGCAGGAGGATTGCTGTGAGTTTTAGTCTATCTAAGGCTACATAGTGAGTTCAGGGCCAGCCTGAACTATAAAGCCAGATCCTGCCTCAAACAAAATAAAACAAAACAAAATCCGAAAGAAATATAGCAGATTTATTAGCTTTCACATTAGCTTATATTTATTTTAGTTATAATTCTCTTTAGCTCTGTTTTTCTGAGGCAGTTAGTGGCTCCTTTCTTAGTATGTTACCGGTTGATTTAATTAGAATAAAAACACTACCAAATAAAATTATTTGCTCTTTTTTGAAGTAAAAATGAATGCTCAAAAGTACACAAGTGATGTTTCTCATCCCACTGAAGCTCTTGAAAAGCAAAGATTTGTACAATCAGACTTCTTTTAATAGTACTTAAGTGTCAAACTTAGGCAAGAATGAAAAATTGCTTTACTTAGATGCCATTTGCAAGTGGCCTACAGTCTATTTATATAACATGGCTTCCAAAATCAGGCCCTCAGATGAAGAATAACATACAACAAAACTGAGAAGGGTTCTGAGGAAAAAATGATGAGAAGGCTGGAGAACAAGAAGTGAAAGGAAATGTGAGATCCCACAGAGCACCATGGTGGGTAGGAGAAAGTTCTGGATTGATGTCCCGGAAGGTTCTGGAGAGCGTGGTGGTCACATGGGTTATTACAATCGCGGGACTTCCAACTGCCAGAGGGGTGGAGACAGCTTCCTGTAGCAGGGGACACACAATAGGAAAGATGAGGAGAGAGTGGAAAGAGTGATTAAATATACTCCATGTAAATATTATTTGTCATTTATCATGTTACTAAAAGCCGTGGTAATGACCTTTACATACCACTGAAAACAAATATGTAAATGACTTTGTGAAAATATTTGATGTATGCTACAGACCACTGGTTCCCAAGTTTTAATATTGAGACTTACCTATCACATCCATTTATTTCCCTGATTTATTTTCAAAACAGCTTCTAATTAATTCTTAGGTGCCTTAGAGTAGGGTAGCAGTAAATACATGTCTCCTCTCTAATTGCAATCAGAATTTTAAGTTGGATGTATTAATCATTGGTGGGTGATTTTCTTGGTAAGGCTGGCTCAGGGAACTAGCTCAGATGCAGGAAACAATCACCACCCTCACCTTGTTCTGGTCACTTGGATGATGGGCCTGAAGGGTAATTTGTGGCATTACAGTGGATACACAAGCTTAAGTGCATGTACACACACACACACACACACACACACACACACACACACACACTCACGCAGAGAAGTTTCTGGTGGCTAGAAGGAGTGAAGGAATTTCTGTAACAGAAAGCTTAATAGAACACAGAAAATTTGTTTCCTTCTCCCAAACCCAGGGAAAGATGTGCTAATTCTGTTCTTTGGAAGCAGTTAAGACAAACTATGGGTGCTCATTTTCTAAGTGGTATGTTTCCTCCAGTCCAAGTACTAACCAGCCCCAACACTGCTTAGCTTTGCAAGTAATGGACCTGAGTTAGATCTCTGGTACCACAATAAATAAATACATTAATCAATCAGTCAGTCAGACAAGTTGGGAGCATGTAGGGTGGTGTAGCCCTAGACACTGATATTGTCCTTATATCCCAGCCCAACAAAGGAACACACAGAGTGCCAAATGCTACTGTTTTCTCTCAGTATTCTCGCCAAATGAGGTTCTTGAGAGCTTGGAACTTGCTGAAAGGAGAAGGTCTTAGCACAGTCTCTATGAAGAGCATTGCTGAGAACAAAAGGCTTCCTCAGAGGACAAAGGCCTGTCTATCAGGGCTCTGTGTCACCCACAGTGTTCTGAATAACAGAGAAAATAATGTTGAGTTTTGCTTGGCTTTCTTTAGTCATTTAAGGCCAATGGATATAAGTTTAAATCAATACAGACTTCATTACAGAAAAAAAAAGATGATCATTTTAGATCCTAATCTCAAATTTAAATGTCACCAAAGATACCACAAAAACACTTTGGTGCCAGGATGGCATTAGATAACACCATAGAAAACTGAGAAATAACTTGGTTCCGTATCTGTTTGAAGGCTCTGACCAGCAATTCCTTTTGGTGGGATAATTTGTAGATAATATTTGAAATGAAAGCTGTACCTGAGTTAATAACAACCAAAACACCATGGATCAAATTAATGTTGGAGTACCACATAGTATTTCTGCAAACTTAATGTCCCACATGTGGACACTCACACATTTTTAAAACATGTCAATGTACAAATTCCTGACCCTTGATCTCTGTCCACCAGATGCATGTCATTTCAACTTATAGAAAAGACAGCTAGAATTGTCAGATAAAGGGGTAAACTTCTACAGACAGAAAATCTGCAATACTGTGATTTTATGTGCATACATTTTGGATTATTGGTAATTCATTTTACACTAATGCAATTGCAAGATCAATAAATTTTTCTCATATGTATGTACTTAACGTAACTGGTAATCATTGTTTTCCTACTTAGAACAATCAGATGTTTAGTTTTTAAACTTTACATTTTTGCTGTTAAAGCTGATCTTTACATGTCCATAATACCCTTATTCTTTGGTTTCAGCAACAGTTATGAATAGACTCACGTGTTTGCCCACAGCTGCTTGTGAGTGAATTCTGTGTATCAGTACCTTTTGGTTTCCTTTAACTTTGTCATTGTCATTGCACAAAATAGTCAGTGTTGAAACCAAATAAAAACAGTGCAGGCAAAGACTGACTACTTTTTAGACACCAACACTCAACTGTTACTCAAAAATATATTAAACAATTTAGAGAATACTGTCAATAAAAATTTTCCTGAGATCTCTTAGAGACCCTCAGTATAGTGACCCTCTCATTGCTCATCCTGACAACGCTCACCAGCAGAGCACATCTGTGCTTTCAACTTTTTCTTTGCAAGTCTAAAGAAGAGAAAAAGGAACAAACATATACTGATAAAATTCAGTGTGCTTACTTTATTAATATTTTCTCTATTTACTTGTGCAAAACAATAGGCTATAGGATTTTGTTTTTAAAATAAAAACAACCTACAATAAATAAATTTTTGACTTTTCATTGATTTCTAGAAATTGAAATCACTACCATTATCCAATAGTTTGCAGGAATCAGTCTATTCAACTCATCATATGTAGTGTGTTGCCCGGAGTGGTGGGCAGCTGACCTGACCACCCTGCTGCTTTCCAAGATGCTTGCCATGAACTGGACAGCCCAGCTCAGGGGTTCTGTGATTTGCGTCTGTGTACCTTGCCTATTTGTTCTCTTGTTCCCATTTTGATTTGAAAGTACTATTTCTTTTCTGTCTCCTTTATGCTTTTGTATGAAATTCCATTTCATTCTGTAAAATAAATATTTCATATTCTAAAGCCTTAGAGAGTAGTCTGCAGAATAAAGAAGGAAAGTAGTTTAAAATATTAAATACTTGATAAAAGGAACGTTCCAAGATTTTAAAACATAGATTTGGTCTACTTCTGTTACATTGTTATAGGGATGTTGAGAAAAGACACAAGTTAAATTCTAATGTTAATACATAAGAGGCAACATTTCTTAATTTTCTAAATAAAATATTCATCAATAAAATATATTTTATTATTAAAATTAGTGTTTTAAATAATACAGTAATAGCAAATTACCATAATACAATAATGAAGAAACAAATATCAATCAAAGTAAATAGAAGATTGTTGATGAAGGCTGTTACAGCAGAATTTTGTCCTCTTTTCTCTGAAAGGTTCACACATAGAAGCCACAGTAAAGCTATGAGCCTTGCAGTGGCGCCTGCCGACATCTGACCAGGTCAGGACCGTGGGCCGTTGGGCTGGCCTCCACCCGGGCTGCAGCGCCTCCGCGCATGCGTCGTGTTCTGCTCCTCCCGCAAAGACACTACCAGGGGACACCCTCTCGGAGTGAACCTCCAGTGTGCAACGAAAATGCAGAAGGTGGCAGCATTAGGTTCAAATGGGAGCTGTGGCTGAGTCGCGATCCGGTACTGTTGGTGCTCTTCCAAGGAAAGGAGTTAAGACGTTGGGTGAAATGAGCAGGTGAGACCCCGGAAGAGACAACTGCAAGGCTCGGAGTGGAGACCCGGGCGAAACCACACCTGCAGCGCCGGGACAGTGGCCTTAGATCAGCTCTGTAGGCTGCTGTGAGGGAAGGAAAGTAGGCCGCGGGTGTCTGGACCGTTCAGCCCTGAAAACAGGCGGAGGGCGTGACAATCTGTTTGCCAAGAAAGGTGAAATCTGAAAAGGACATAAAACTTGTTTCAATTTTTCCTCTAGGCACTCGGGCCTGGGGAGATAAACTCTGCTCTCTAAAATATCAACATGCCTTTCAATGTTCCCTTTGAAAAGGTTACTCAGTATTGTTCATTTCTGAGCATAATTTTTACTCACTTTAAAAAGAAGTTCTTTCAGCAGAGCAGCATCTGCATCTCACTATCCCGGCAGAATTTAAGGAGTTTTAACCATGAAACAGGAAAAGACTGCACAGTATGGAAGAGAAGGAAGAAACTCCTCAGTAGCGGGGAGCGCGGGGTGGTGGGTAAAAACAAGTGACCTGGGCCGGGTCAGCGCAGAGGCGCCGTGCTTGGCAGCAGGCTCTGGAGAAGGGCACCAGGCCGGCCACATTGGGGTGACTTTCAGGCCATCCACTGCCGAGTACTTTCCCACTTACATTTGTAACAGGAGAGTTCTTGCCAACTGACATTTTTCAAGACAGGGGCAAAGTAGAGACTTGCTCTGAAACTTTCTGTTTAAAAGTTATTTTGTAATTTGGCTGTGCTTCCTGTTTTTCTGTGTAAGACAAACTCTGTCTCCAAATAAAAGAAGCAGTGAGCCCTACCTTTAGTTTTTCCCATAGTTCCATAGTACAGTGTTCTGATATATCATACACAATTGGAATTAGGGGTTTTTAAACCATACAATATTGAACAAAATATATTCAAAGAGTGATCAAAGGCTGTGCTGTGTAGGTTATATTTTACTTTGACATAATATTGATCTGTCTCAGGAGCTTTTTCTTTTTAAAAAAAACATCAAATCTTTATTGGTACATTATGAATACACATCACCATCACATTTAACATTAATAGTTTGTACTAGATTATAACATGACTTGATTCTCAATTTTCCCCCTCCCCCCACCCGCCCCACAACCCTATATACATAAACTTTTTTTTGTCACCATGAAGATGAAACACTGGACATTCAGAGTGTCCCTGAGAACCCCGTGGAAGCAGAGACCCAAAGCAGAGGAAGACACAGAAGCTACCTCATGGTGACTCATCTCTTCTGACCCAACTCTGCCCAACAGCACGTTTAGCTAGAAAACTCCTAGTGCACGAATCCAAGGGTGTGAGAGGCACCATGTGACCCAGAAACCATCCCGAGCCCGAATACGATGGCATGAGGCTGTAGGGGACATCTAGGTGTAAACAATACTATACATATGTTTGTTTTATAAAATTTGAAGTCCAGTTACATATATAAATGTGGAATGAACTTTTTCTCTAAATATCTTTTGATGAATTCAGTTATAATAGTCTTTGAAATATTATTTGTATTATTAAGCTCTTAATATTTATATTGTTTCCTACTGAGTGACATTTATAATTCTTAACTCAAACAGTACTTTGAAACCCATTTTATATTTTCAGTAGTCTGTGTAAACTGTACATATTTCTGGAATTCAGTGGATACTTACACACGCACACGCACACATGCACACACACACATATACGGTGTGCAACGACAGACTTCAGCCCCTTTCCTCCCTTCCTGCCAAAGTCTGTCTCACTACTGTACACTCAGGCCTGCATGTCTCAGACTGTACAGGTGATGATAGCTCCTGTCTCTCAGTTCTTGCTGTATTCTGCTTATTTTTATTTATTCTGAATGGAATTTGATATCTTACAGGACTGTGCACAGTACTATTGTCTCCTCCAAATTATAATCTCAGAACTTGGATGCTAAACCACACTTTGTAAAGGATCGTTTACCTCCACCGAACAGCGACATAGCACGAGGCACTGGAGCAGACACAGGAGGGTGAACTCGTCACACTTACTGCAGACTTCTGAACTTGGCGTGGTCCACCTTTACCTGCCCCACCCAAGCCTTGGGCCACTGGTCACTGCTGAATGGATCCGGTGCATCAGCTGAAGCACTGAGTTCACCCTACACCACTCTAAGCACATCTGCCATTTGCTCATGTATTAGAGCATGTTTGAAGTTGCCACCTAGAGCACACTTCTGCCCCCAGGGTGGTCAATAGCAGTGTGCCCAGATTATCCAATAGCAGGTTAACTCTTCCCATGTTTCAATTTCTTACTGAGCATCTGTTTATATATTAGTATTTTCTAATCTTAAATCAGTTAAAAATGTTTCCTATTTGGTGTGTTATATTTTCTCTTACCTAGTTTCTTCTGAAAATACCTGTAGTCTTGCCCTTAATTTTGTAGTCTGTACAATAAAGTCCATAGAAGTATTTACGATGAGTTTATGTACCAGGGCATCACCCTAAATTTGTTTACTGTATCTCCTGCTCACATATAATACGATTTTCCAAAGTTCCCTACTAAAAAACTAAGGATAAAACTTTAGTCATTTCAGAAGAAGTATAAATGCCACAACGTCCTATGTAACCGCTGGCAGTGAACTTCCTTCCCTCTCAACAGCATAGTTTCTGTGTTTTGGACTGACAAGTCCCTCATGGGTTAGTCTCCAGTGGCTTCAAAGCACTGTGCTCCCTGAGGAGGAGACATTGATTACTCCCTGGGATATGCAGATGACCAGAAGGAGAAATAGCAGTATAGTTGAAGTATAGAATAAACATTCTCTGTAATTACATGTGCTAAAAGGGAATGTCTATGGTATTTTTTTCATAGTTATTTTAAGTGCTGCTTAAACAGAAACTCTTTCTTTAAGTCCTCCTAAATCCATCAGCTATTTGGAAGGTTCTGGAACTCCAGACCTTGTCAGTATTCCAGGTGACTGGCGTCCTCACAGCCTTCTACCCACTGGCATTCAAGTTAGACATGGAGATACCAGTGCCTCTTCCTCTACGGGCCAAGTACCATTGAAAGGATAGAAGATTTAAGTTTCAGTAGACAAAAACTGTAGTCTGTCACAACATCAACATCCTGTGAATTCAGTAAATTTGTGTTTCAGACAGTACTTAAATTTCATTGCTCTGGCAATACTATAGACTCTGGAAACTGCTACCTATAATTCCTCTTGAAAACAACTGGCCTGGAGCCTTAGAATATTTCCTCTAGTCTTTGAAGCATTGACATTTCAAGGAAAACTCAGCCTCTTTGGAGGAGTAAAGCTTCTCAAGTAAGAGGTCTTAAGTAAACTATTTATAAATAGATGAAACCTTCTATGAATGTGAAGAAATATATTATAAATGGCTCGTGCCTTCAAAAATGATATGATTTTGCATGATTAATAGCACATACCAAAACTACAGCTGGTAGCTGGCCAGTACCTTATGTGCAATTCTGATGATAAAAATAAATTTACATGATCATACCATTCTGAGTCACTCAGTCAAAGGCACAGAGAAAGGGCCTGGCCTTTCACAGCAGGGAAGACAGAAAGTAGGAGATTTTCTTTCTCTACCACTGAAGTGATTCCCTTTTATTCATTTTATGTTTGGAAAAAAAAGTCAAAATTTTTGTTTAAATAAATCAGCCTTGAAAGACCACATCTATCAAATTAACCATTTATTTCTTAACTCATTGTCCTCAGGACCATTCATGTAAGGACTATGAGTGACTTCTTCTTGTTGAATGCAATGATCTACTTTACATCTTCACCACAATTTTCTTTTTTATTGTCATTGGATATAGACAAAATTTCGCTCACCTTCTTGAGGCTTGATTTGAAACTTGGTTTCTTCAGGTGCATTTCAGACTGTCACACAATTTTTTTTTTCTATGATCCACAAGCTTTTCATCTCGCAGAACTCAGGGTAGCCTAGGACACTAGGCTCATTCTTCCTGCACCTTCTCTGTGTATACTTTACAAAGTATTATGATATTAAATTCATTATATGGAGAAATTTAAATTTCCAAGTTGAGCCTTTACCCTGAATTCCAGTTGAGTTAATCAGTTTTCTCAATCAATATCTCCTCTTGGACAAACAAATTATAATGTCATATTGAATATATTGACAAACATAATCCTTTACCATTTTCCCTACATGAATCCTTAATTGAAGACTTATTTTTCTGAATACTCCTTGTTCAACTAAACTCACCATATCAACAATATTTCTCAAAATCCTTCAGGTTGCCTTCTTAACTTTATATCCAGTCAGTACTACTGTTAGTGTCTACTTGTAGCAGACTTGTCTACAGTCTCCTATCATTTCTATTTCTCAATCCTACACCAACCAATGATAGACTGATGCACAGACTCCTGAAGCCAATGATATTGTCTCATTCTACCCTTGCTTTTAAAATAATAGGCCACAGAGGTGCTAGAACATAAAAATACAGATTATCTCAAACTCTGCTAAAAAGCCTGGTGACTTCCTTCTTGTCTGAGAAAATGATACCTGAAATATTAACTGTGATCTGATTAGACACTGACACCTTCCTTGTCTCTTTTTGGCCTCATCAGTTCTTGTCTTCATTGTCTGGTTTTCTTCATTGATTTTTTTTTTTTTTTTTTTTTTTGCTTTAACAAGCTAAGCACGTCACATCCTTCACTGGAAACTCTCTTGCTATTTGTGAATTATTAGCATTATCTTGCCATTAAGGGTCATATAACTTCCCTGGCTAGCCATGATGAGGTTCATACCCTTTACCTCTCACCCTTTCATATTTGCTACAAAGCATTTTCACTGCTGACATCTATTTATTTACTGCATTTGTCAATATTTTTCTTTTTTATACAGGGGAGTCTCTCTCTCTCTCTCTCTCTCTCTCTCCCCCTCCCTCTCTCCCTCTGTCATTTTCTTGCTTTTCTTATTTGATATTTTTCTCGCTCCCTCTTTTCAGAAACGTAAGGCTAAATCTCTCCTATATGCTAAAGCAAAATGATTTAATTTTCTGTAATCTCTACCTTGTCTTGAGATTTCTACAAGATTATGATTAACCCTTATAAAAGACCTTGTCCTTTCTTCCTAGCCTAGTGCTAATGTTTTATTTACTTTCTTCTTTGATCTCAAAACTATTCTAAAATTGTTACTGTTATAATCATCAGAGAGGGACAAGAACATTTCCAAGGTCACACAGCTAGCAAAGGGCAAAGCAAGTGCATATCACATTGTCTCTTCTTTTCTGTCTCCTTCCATGCTCTTCAGTGCAGCTAATTATAGTGAGCCCTGGACTCTTCTGAAAGAAAAGTGTATCATTACCTGACTGAGCGGAAAGATTGTCAAAGTGTAATGCAGACTTAAGCCTTTTGAGGAAGATGTTAGCTTTAAGGGATGTGCCTATTAGCAGGGAAATTCTTCCCCACTCTGTTCTGACTTCCCAGCGACTTTAGTATAACATTCCCTTCTAACCAGTTCCAATATGAAAATAGGCTCAAGGGCAGAAATTTGTGCTTTTTAATGAGTGTATGATAAAGCAAGACTCTGCATTACGGGAAAGACAAACTAAAATAACCTTTGGGGGGTCACAAATATTGCTCAGCTTTACATTCAAGAATCAACATATTGTACATTTAAAAATTTTTTCAGATGTCATTTTTATTCCAATTCTAAATTCATAATGATTCTGAGAAATGTTTCCATTTCTTCAAAAGCTCATTTGCTCTGAAAATGATGTGTGGCATGAGTTGGAATTAGAATGCCTAATGGGTTAGAACTAAGTATGACTGATGACTGGCAGAGTGAGTGAGAAGACCCACCCTCTTCAGCACAGGAGAGAGGAACCATCCAATAGGCTGTACCGTGGATGGAATAAAAAGGGACAGGAGGACGTTCTGAACTTCATTTCTTCAGAGGAGCTCCAGTTTCACTGCTCCTTAGACGTCTACCTCCAGGCTTCCGGTGTAGACTAATTAGCCTCTGACATCGACCCTTCAGCCTTTGGTATCTGAATTCGACTCTGAGAGAACACTGTGTCCCTAATGCTCCAGAGGTCCTTCTGCTGGCAGCCATTGTAAGTGTATCTCGAAAATCCTATATCTACATATACATTCACATAGCGAACCCTAACTGATACAGTATTTAATTTCTAAAGGTAATTATTATATCCATTTGAGATCAAAGCATTTGGTAAAATACTTCTCAGCACTATTTTAATGTTCTGTTAATTAAATTGTGTGTCCATATGGAAATAAAGTACTCCTGAAAAACATGTAATCTTTCTACTTATAATATTAGCAGAATGTGTATAGGGCATTTAGTAATTCTTATTAGTAATATTTTGGGGCAATATTTACAGAAAATAGATATGTGACATTTTGTCAATTTCTATTTTTTAAATAGCTTAACCAGTAAGCTCTAGGTATTTTTGCTCAATGAATGTAATGCAGTAATAGCTGGCTCTGGTTCTTGCTTTCCATGATTTAATTCATTTTAAGTAAAGATCTTGTTGCTCAGTGCTGCTAGATGTCATATCCTTTTCTAAAGGGCAGAGGCACAATAAGCTTAATTGATCACACCACCCTGACAGTGTTTAAATACACACCAGTTGGACTTCATAACAGTTGCTGGACTGTTGCTATCCACACGAGTAAAACTTATTTATTTTTCCCATCAATGAGATAAATACGACAAAAAATTACACCCGCCCTCTGTCTGCTGGTCTTAGGAAACTGTAGGTGATTCCTTTCCTTACACTCACTTTTGCATCAACACTTGGTATGATTGAGATTTTTATTATTTGTTGATGTAAGTAGGTAGAAATGAGAAGTTGTTTTAATTTTCACTTCTTTGATTACTACAGATTAAGGAATGCTTTACCTATAGGTTTATTGTCTTTTGAACATCTATGTCAAAGTTGTCTTCTAATATTTCACTTTCTCTGTGACTTGTTTTAAGATTATTGACATGGCAGGTATCATCAACTATTTTTATAGTAAATTATTTTCATTTGCAAATATTTTATTTTAGTTTTGGGAAGAAAATTATGTATGTTTTATTATATTCAGTAAAGTATTATTAAGCAACATTTACATTTCAATATTAAACTATTGTTTTAATTACATTTCCTTTATAAAAATTAACTCATAGATAAAAAGATGACATTATGTAGTACTTAAATGTTATCCTGGGGCCTCTCAGATTACTTTAAAATAAAGGAAAAGTTGAGGTTAAGAGAAGACTACATTTTTATTTACTCATTAAATAGCTCAGTATGTTCATTTTTTATTTTGCATACTTGAGATACACATCCATACGTTTTGGCATGGATATGATGATATATGTAATTAAAAGATTATAATTTTATACATTGAAGTATATTGAATATTCATCATCTCTCAGTTCCTTTTTCCTCAGGCTGGTAAGGATAACTGAGCTCTCTTCCATCGTACAAAACAGTTCTTAACTACCTCTCTCCTGGCATACGTTGCTTTGTGCACACAGAATGGCTGTGGCTGGTCACCGTTTGCTCGAGTTCTCCACATTTCTTCCACTTCACTACTCAGGTAATCGCCTCTGTTCTCTTTGTTTCTGAGTGATATGATTTTATATTCTGCATACATATAAAGTCATGCATAATTTTGTTTCTCTATGATATTGTTTAGCACATATCTTTTAGATGAGTCTATATTGTACAAATAGCACTCATTATTTTCTCACATTTTTGACTGCCTTTTCATGTTGATGTTTGCTGGGTAGGAGTGTTTGCTGAATTTTACTTTCACCTCACTTTTGTTTCTTGTGGTTTTTTCATTTCTAATATCTCATTTACAAGGCCAACATCGAGGAAACATGCAAATGTAGAAATTTCATAGTCCCAGGTATTGCACAGGTCTTTGATTATTTTGACTTTATCTTTGTATGTGATATAAGGATGCACATCCATTTGCTTGTATGTCTCTCTAATTTTTCTCAACATTTATTCAAGAGATGATGCTCACCCCAGTGTGTCTTTGGGGCCTTGTCAGAGATTAGTGGATTGTGTGTAGCTTTCTATGCTGCTTTAGTGGTCTTTCTGTTTTGTTTTGTTTTTTTTTTAATTTTTAAAAATTATTTTTAATTGAAATCTTTATTGGTACATTATATATACACATCATGATTGTACTCAACAATGAGAATTTGTATCAGTATATGACACATTTTAATTCTCATTTTTTCCCATAGCCTTACCCACCCTACCACCTCCACCCACTATATACATAAACTTTGTTTCTTTTCTTTTTTGTTATAATCTCATTATTTTTCCCCCTTCACCCCATTTTGCTTTGAGTATTTTCTATTTCACAATATATAACATATATTCTAGAACTCATTTACATCTTTATTTTCTCATACCAGATAAAAATACGATATTTACACATCTGTGACCTACTTATTTCACTTGTTAGGATGTCCTCAAGGTATATCCATTTAAGTATAAATGATTCAAACTTATCATTTTTTATGGCAGAAGAATACTCCATTGTGTAGAAGAACCACAACTTTTTTATGGTATATGCACACAAGAATTAAAAGATTCATATCACAGTGACATATGTGCACCTAAGTTTATAGCAGCTCAGTTTGTGATTGCTAAATCTTGGAAACAACCCAAATGTCCATCAATTGGAGACTGGATAAAAATAGTTGTGTTTCTTCTCTCTGATTATTTTTATGCCAAGATTACATGATAAAATTCCCTTTTAGAAACACTGTAACTTAATTAGAAGTTCTGTTTCTGTCATGACAAAATAAGATTCTGTTGAACTCAACCATATTGCAGATAACAACTGTAGACAAAAGAATGAAGCCAAAAGTGAACCAAAAGTGAATCATAGAAGTGGCAGAGAATGAATGAAAATTAAAGCTATCTTGGAGCACAGTGAACACTTGGGAGAAGTTTTGGCCCAGGTGAGCTGCCCACTATTTAGGACTTTTAGTTTTTGTACAGGATAAATTAGGTCTGTAATAGAAACTAATGTTCCTAAGGGGTAGTTGAGATCTCTGGCTTGGGGATCCACAGAAAAGGAAATTCAGACAATGACTTTGAATTGAGAGCAAGAAAAGATTTGTAAAAGAAAAAAGAAAATATCTTTACTGTAGGTAAAAACATCTCAAGTATTTGGTTTAACTCAAACTCATTTATAAAAAAAGATACAAGAAATAAAAGAACTGGGATTTGAACTACCATCAAGGGACAGTTCGAAATTTGAGTTCACCAAGTTAATTTTGTTAGTAAAAAAACATACAGAAACAGCCAGAAATATTCACAAAAATAAAACAAAATCTACAGGCTGTACAATCATAGTATTCATGATTTGTACACTATGACGAACCAGGAATATGATACACTAGAGTGAAAAATAAATGTGAGGGCAATCTTAAGATTATACCTAAAAATGAACAAACTAGTATTGTAAAACAGCAATTATAACTATACTCAAACACATAAAAGCAAGTATGTCTGTAACGAATGAAAATGTAGGAAAATTTGAAAAAAAATACACATTTAAAATAAAAAAAATTTAAAAGTAAAAATATAATATGTAAGATAAAATTACCTGAGTGGGCTTCAGAAAAGAAGAGAATGGCAGAAGAAAAAAAAAATCAATAAATTTAAGCTATAGAAATTATCCTTCCAAACAATGTGGAATACTTTTTAAAATCACAAACGTACAGATTTGTGAGACAGTTATACTCTAGCATATTATATATCCAATTGTAGGCTTAGAAAAATAAACAATTTCCCAAATTGTGAATTTTTAAATTTGCATTTAAGAATTTGTGTGCCCTTGTGAGCAAGCTGTGTCCCTCCTTCCCGCGCACAAGAATTCAAGTGCTAGTTGAGCAGCACCCTCCACCAGGGGGCACCAGATAGGGAGGCAGATGCTAACCAACCACCTCCAGGATAACCCCTGCAAAGACAAGAGCGGAGAGATCCAAGAACAGGAGCCCCTGAGACCAGCAGGCCTCTCAGACCTTGGCTCTGTGGCCTACATCCAGCAGAAGCCAGAGGGCTGCTTGTGTTTCCCATCTACTAACATGAGCAAAGATTTAGTTTAGCAGGAAAGCAACCACATTCTAGGGGAGCTATGGGGGGCGGGGGACTACAATCCAGCAAGAGGGCGGTGGGGGGCGGGGTGTCAGAATTTTATAGGCCCGAAAGAAAGCTGGCTGTAGACATTTGTGTCTGGCCAGATCCCAAACTGTAGATCCTGGACAGAAATCACTCACTTCGTGATAACCTTTACTCAATCTTCTTTTTCATTTTTTCTATTTTGAATTATTTGTATCTAATTTTGGTAGAGGCTTGGGTGTTTTCCCCCCTTTTATCTCCACTTTTTCTCTTTCAACTTTTGTTCTTCTTATCTTTCTTTTATCACCTGCTTTTGTTGTTTATCTTTACCTTGTTTGCTATTTCCAGTGACTATTTTTTATTACTATTAATAACAGGAGCCTCTGTGGGAAAAAACCACAGGAAAGAATCTCCTCTTCATGATGACCTACTTCACCTTTATCCCCTCCTTCTTGCAGCTTATCGATTAATTTTCCAAGTTTTACTTTCCTACTTCTCTGTTTCCTCTCACCCTCCACCTTCACTAGTATAAATATTGAGCTTTATAAACCCTAGATAGTTAACTTTATATTATTGCTGCTGAATATTGTGTCATCGAAAGTGGAGATAAAGTTGTTCCATCTAGTAGACATTTACTGTATGTCAATATTTGTTCAATATTTGGTTTGTCTTAGTGTTCATACTAGAACTGTAGCTCTCTTTTCAATGGATAAGGCTGGCATTTCATTGGCCACCAGTGTTTGTCAATATTTAGTTTCTGTTTATTGATAAACTGATAATGACATTATTGCCATAGTCAGGATGACATAGGTGTTGTTATTAATTGGTTTTCCTGAGAAGCCAGTATCAGGATTTCATTATCAATGCTGTGACCCATTCCTGGAAAGCTGGGTACTGGCCCAAATATGTTGCAAAGTCCCACCCAAAAGAAATGGAGGTAGTTGGATCCTGGAACAGACACAAAGACCAGGAGTTAGCACTTACCCCGCGGACACCACTAAACAGAATATATCAGCTAATGGTGAGTCCACACTAAAAACAAAGACTTCTATTACGATCAGTTCATAAGCCTCTAAATAAAAACAAACAAAACAATTTTTAAAAATATGTAGATATGAGAAGACAAACCAATAAATGCCTCCCCAAACTCCTAACTTCTCCAACGCTCTTCCATGGAGTATTGAAGAGGATAAAAGCAAAGCTACAAAGCTTAATTACTTGTAATGATATCAGGTGACAGCAAAACAGATCAATAAGGCATCATAGAGCTCACGGGAGATGCAATTAATCAGGTACTGATTAAATAAAATGCTCAGCAAGTCTAAAGAAGACACTAATAAAAAGATAGAATAACTATAAAAGTGCCCCACACAAGCACTAGTATGGGGAAGTATTCATCAAAGGACTCCATATCAAAATCTGAGGTATTAAAAATGTATCACATGTGAGCAGCAGAAATGACCAATGTGCAGACAGTGTCAGAAGCAAAATACAGAGCTGCTGTCACTGAACAAGTAATGAAAGATACCCTCAACAACAAGAGTGCCTGGAAGTGCGTCCCTCCACCCTAGATGACACAGAGAAAACAGATTGAGATTAACTGGAATTAGTGAAAAATCAGAAGTCATAAAAACTATTTGCTGAAATAATATTAGGAAACTTTCTAAATTAGGAAAAAGAACTGAATGTGCTGTTGTGTCTGGTGGGGAGTCTCAGGGCGGGGTCCTGTAATGACCCTGCACTGTAGGTCTCAGGGCAGGGATCCTGTAATAACTCTCCACTTTGGGTCCTTGCTCACACTCAAACAGAGAATCGAGAAGTGGGACTCTTCATAGAAAATAGAGTCAAGACTAGTATGGTGCTAAGTGAGAGTTTATTTTATGTACAGCAAGTGCAGAGAAAGCAGAGAGAGCTATCTTAGTGGCAGTGCTATGGCAAAATAGGGACCTTGAGCTGGATGAGTATGAGGTCTGCACTCCCTTATAGGGGTAAAGCTGCTTGTTGATTGGTGGAGGTCAGGCAGTCAGGGTCTTAGTCTTTGTTTCTTGGAAGGGACAAAGACAACACTCAGTAAATGTGAATAACACCTTCATAAGGATGAAGTAATATACATTTACTCAAGTACGTGGTATATAGATGCACATGTGAGAATTCTGCATTGTCAGCCACAGATACAATTGTCAGTCATAGATAAGCATGTGATGATCCTGTGATAGTCACTCATGTTTTGCCTTGAGCTTTTGCTTATGTTCTTGGAATCTGCCCCTACATACAGATAATAGGAACATATAGAACACCAATTAACCACATTCAGAAAAGAACCTTTCTATGCACTACATATTGTAATCAAAATCCTGGAAGCCTGACACAGGAATAAAACCTTAAAAACAGTTTGAGGAAAGCAACAAAACATAAGGAAAATCAATGAGAATTATAGCAGATATCTCTACACAAACTAAAGGATAGGAATACTGCAAGAAAAACAATTTCCAGCCTAGACTGACATATTCTGAAAAACACTCTTTCAAAATCTATGGGGAAATAAGATTGTTCATCATAAAGAACACCTGAAACACTCATGATTATCAGCGCAGCACTCAAAAAAAAAATTCTGAAGAGTAACCTCTAAGCAGACAATGAAGCCATCAATGACAAGAAGCTAAACAGTGAAATCCAAAGGAAATTTAGACAATTGGCAACAGAAGACAAGACAGTGATAGGAATAAATGGATACCTGTCAGTAGTTACTCTCAGTGTGAATGGTCTGAATTCCCTGATCAAATGACAGTCTGGCTGGCTGGATCACAAATGGTGTTATGCTGTGTACAGGAAGCACATTAGGCCAAAAAGAAACTTACTGAGTGAAAATAAGGGCTGGATGATATAGTTCCTGCCTCAGGAAGCTAAAGAAAAGGAGGTGGCCCTCTTCTGTATTAAGATAAAGTGGATTTCAAGCCAAAACTTAGCAAAAAAGACAAAGAAGGCCATTGCATATCGGTTAACAGAACAATCCAGTAGGAAGAAATAGCAATTATTATATGTGTGCATGTATCAAACCATAGAGCGCATAGCTTCATAAAACAAGCACTACTGGACACAAAAGATAAGCATAAAGAAAATTGCAGTGGAAAAATTCGATGCCCACTTTCACATATAGATGAACTGGATAAATAATCAACAAAGAAGTATTAGACTTAAATGAAAGCTCAATAAAGAAAACTTCATAGATATCTGTGTAGCCTATCAAAACGGAGGCTTTTCAGGGCTGGGGATTTAGCTCAGTGGTTCCGGTGCCCGTCTTGCAAGCGCAAGGACTCAGGTTCGATCCCCGGTTACCACATAACAATACTGGGCGTGGAGACTCACCCCAGCAGCAACCAGTACCACATACCACAGTGCCAGGCGTGGTGGCTCACACCTGTAATCCCAGCACTCGAGAGGCAGAGGCAGGAGGATTGCTGTGATGTGAGTTGGAGGCTGAGCTCAGGGCCAGCCCGAACCACAAAGTGAGACCCTGTCTCAAAAGACCTTAAAAAAAATGGATGCCTTTCACAGAATAACTTCTTCACTTCCTTGAAAGACCCCCAAACAAAACAAAACAAAACATATCAAACTTGAGGTCCTCTCCTCAACCGCATAGGGGAAAGGCAGGAAGAGACCTAGTCTTTTGTTCTTTCTGGGATTAAAGAATCAATATAAACTTATTTTTCTATTAGTGTATGATACTGCTATTTGGCATATAATTAGTTCATCAGGGGTGTTGGTGTCTATCATGTCTTGACCCTTTTTAGTCTTGCTTTGCCTCCGTTACCTCCCATCTCTCCCAAACTCCTTTCCAGCTAACAGTCTTCCCATTTCCCATGATTTATGTTTTGTATTGCTGTTTAAACTATTAGTACTTTAAGTTTCTCATAAGAGAAACCACGCCATACTTAACTTTCTGTGAATGGTGTGTTTCACTTAGATTTATGGCATCAAGAATCATTCATTTTCCTGTAAGCTTCCAAATTTAACCTTTTGCGGCCTGAGCAGTGCTCAGATTGTTCTAGTAATTTTACCCCATCGGCCTCTTAATGACCATCACAGTACTGTGTGTGAGGATTCACATTTTAAATATCCAAAAGTATATTATTTTAACACAAATATCCATTGTTTTAAAAGTGTATTCTATTTCCCATGGAATTTTAACCTTACATGGCTTGATGTGATTTCTGAAGAGACTATTTTTCCTAGAGGAAGAGAATGTGAAGTTTTTTTCTTAATGTTTCTTAGTAGTCATCACCTGGTGACAAACTCACACCCTTTCCTACTGAAGGTTCCTTTACCCTCCCTGGTGACACAATTTTTGACTACGATTTTCTTTTACTACTTTAGAAATGTTATTCTGCTCTGTTCTGACTATGGTATTTCTTTTCATGAGTCAATTGTGAATATTTTTATTGTTCCACTGATGACAATGTTTCTTTTACTGGAGAAAACAAGTGCCTTTCCTAAATGTCTTCTTGGTCACTATCTGTCTGACTAGACATAATTAGATGCACATCTAATGCTAAAGCTTGACAGAGCCTTAAAAATATACAGAGGGCCGAGGACATAGCTCGGGGGCTCTGCATCTGCCTGGCAAGCACAAAGCCCTGAGTTCCCATACCTTGGGACCAAAACCATTTAAAAATACATATATAGAGAGGACAATTTTTCAGACATTCATAAAAATTATCTTCAAATACTGCTTTCCTGGTTTTTTCTATATGTTTTGGCCTCTAATTATGTAATTGTTGTATCTTCTTCCTTCAACCTTATTCTGAATGTTGGTTATACCATTTCCTCTGTTTTCATCCTTTCTTCCTGCTTCTGCACTTAAGGATATTAGTATGTGCCATCTGAGAAGGAAGCTGATGGAGCAGTGGAGATGCCAGGAATGTGGGCAACGGCTGTGGAAGCTGCAAGAGATAAACAGAACCAGCCCAAGAGGGAAGCCACAAGTGCTACAGAGAGCAAGGCTATGGGAGTGGGTCTGACAAAGTCCTTCCGATTTAATATGCATCACAATAGGCCCTGAGTGTTGGATAAGGAGCTTTAGGACTAGAGCTTATGCTGCTCTGGAGCTGGGAATTTAAATTTTGAGCTCTTCATTTTCCTATCTTACTTTGTCTAGAAATGGAAAGAGCAACCAACCAGTGTCATTGCCTATACTTTTCAAATTGTTCAAGAGAATCATATAGTAAATCATTAAGCCTTAAGAGTGAACCTCCTAAAAGCTGAAGAAACTGGAGACTTGGAGGCTGAGGTCCAAAGGTGGCAGCCAGAGTGTGCTCCTCAAGGAGCTTCTCTAAAGGTGTAGCCTCTCATTTCCCTTTCACTCCATCCACGCTGTTCTCCTTGTTGGTGCTCCCACGACCAGAGGGGGTCCTCCGCTCTCAACTTGTCGGCCACCTGCCAGCCACCCCTGGATGCACCTGGGCATTTTGGAACCACTCAAGGTGAATAAGATTAATGGACACACTTTCAGTGCTCTTGCCTTCGTAGTCATTTGTTGCTCACTTTCTTCCCTCTCAAATCTTTGAACTTCTGCTGTGGCTCATTTTCAGAAGCAGAAATACCAGCAAGAAGCTCATTTTCTGTGGTTCTTTGTCTCTGATTAAGTCAGTTTTTGTGTATATGAAGGTTTATGCAAGGAACCTGTAGTAACTGAGTTGGACAGCTAAAATCTTCAGAAATAAGATTTTTATTTCGATTAAAAAGTAAGATGTGAGGCCTTATGGCTATCCATTAAAGCCTGAATGCTTTTAGAAAATATCAGGTGATTTGTAATAATCAGGGGTGTTTCAGATGAGAATAGCCCCTGACTGCAGAAGCATCTCCTGTAGGATGCAGTAGCGTTACAGGGGGAACACAGTGGCAATGACAATGATCTTCCCTTGCTGTGAGCCGGCTTCTTGCCTGGCGTTGTGTGTGTGCCTCAGGTTAGATGTTGCTGTAATCCTTATAGTAATGATGTAGATACACTGTTACTCTCACTTGACAAATGAGACACCTGCTGCATAAGGAGCGATAACTTACCTGTGAAAGACAGCAAGGAGGAATGAAGGAGTGTATATCCAGGAGAATGGTATCTAGAAACTATACTTTTCACAGGACGCTGTTCTATCCAAGTCAAGATTCACTGAACAACCTTAAATATTCCTGAAATTGGCAGAATACAAACAAGGACAATCATATTAATACTGCACAGTTTATTTGTTTACCCTTCTTTGGATAAACAGTGCAAATAGTTGCAAACAGTGTAGTCATGTACTTTAGGCTCATTGGTATGTGCTTCAGAAGAGATGTGCTTTGATAACATTTATTGTTTAGATAACATATGAATAGGACATAAATAATACCACAGTGGTACATAACATGGGCCTGCGTGTGTAAAGTACATTTGTCATGCACATGGCCATTTATGTCTGAGTTTTGCTTTCTATAAATACCACCTCCGTGTACTCAGCAGAACTTTAAAAAGTCATTTAATGTCACATTTTCATACTTGCCTTCACTATACTGGCAGATTTATTTAAATTAGTCTTGAAAGCTGACTTTTAGAACTTGCCAGGCAAAATACTCTGTGGTCCATTTTGTCATGCAATTCATCATTTCATAGTTTGTCAGAGCACTCTCTTTTATTTGCAACTGAAATTCCTCAGTGGAGGCTGAGATCCTATATTTGCCTCTTCAAAAATGTTCTTTCGAGTTCAATCCCTCAGATATTCATGGATCGGCCATTAATTTTTACTTCTTATGATTAATTTAGATATCCAAAATAAAAACTATTAAAATTGAGAGTAACCTCTAGGTTTATTATTTTTAGGTGTAACAAAATAACAAACGTACTGCTCTGCCTCAGAGCAGTCACACAGCTGATCCTGACCGACTCCTCACTGTCCTTCCCCTTTGATGAGTCTTTCCATGCCTGCATTTTGGGGTCTGACATAAAGCCTACTTTTTCTCTTTCACTGCAGAAAACATCGAAGGTGTCTGGCATTTCTGAAGACTGCCAGCGTGTGTTGAAACGTATTTGAAGGAATGCATATTATCAAAGGTTGGAATGGTCTGTGCACAGTGTTATTTTGTCCACCTTTTTGGCTCCAACTATACCTGAGAAGAGTTCTGCTGGGAGAATTACATGATTGTCACAGGCAGAAGAGCCCTCCTGTGTCTTTGACTTTTCTCCAAAAGAGAATTAAGAGCGAAATTCATCAAATGTTAAGAACTTAGACCCACAATGTTTATCCGGAATCCCAGGCCTCAAAGCAAGGCTCTTCCCTGCTGGGCTTCAATGGAAGACTGCAGCCAAAATCTACAGGAGCAGAAACCCCCTCTGGCTGGGGCTGAGACAGCTGCAGCCACTTATCTGGAGGGGATCAGATTCCTGCCCTGAAAACACTGGTGGACCAGCGGCCAGAGGGGGTCTCTTCAGCTGCGGTCATAAGCGATATTTTCTTTCCAGAAAACTAAATAGATGGGTTCAGCTCTGGTCATAGTAAATCAGACACACACACACACACACACACACACACACACACACACACACACACACACACTGCCTCCTTTCCTTAAATAATTCTGCAACTCCTTTTTTTCTTGTATATTAATTAGTATTTGGTTTAAATCATCTCTTATGAGGACAAGACAAACAGCACCACCAATAAAAAATCCAATTCACTCTTCTTAGTTTCCAAATGAAATTGTATAGTATCTGGAGTAATATTAGAATCTAATATTGGAAATGAGTGTTTCCTCTTGACAAAAAGTTCATCTTTAAAAGTAGCCATAATTCTTTGCCAAGATATTATTTTCTTCTATTGTTCTATATGGTGACTTTGGCTACAGAATTCTTAGGAGAGAGTAAAACAATACCATATGAAAGAATAGATCTTTCCCATTTTTTAGTAAAACACAGTTGACAATACTTTTATATATTTAAGTTCTGTAATGTGGTCAGTTGAAAATAAATACATTGTGAAATATTCAGAATAGTCAAATTAGTTAACATTTCATCATCTCACATAGTTAACTCATGTAGTACGGTAAGGACACTTAAAATCTGCCTTCATAGCAAATTTCATATGCACAGTATACTACAATATTGATAACTATAGAAATGCTGTTGTGCGTTAGATCTCCAGAGTTAACTTGGATAGTGGAAGTTTTGACCCCTTAGCCAACAGTCCCTCACATGCTCTTATGCTCAACCTTGATAGTCACCATTGTACTCTTTCTATGAGTATGGTATTTCATGGTATTACCAACATGAGCATTAAAAAAAATTCCACTCAATTACTTGGTTTATATAAAGTGACTTTTGATTTTGTGATAGCTTTAAAAACTATTACTAGTTTTTTTTTTTAATTTTTTAAAAAAAATCTTTATTGGTACATTTCTAATCTTGTAACAAGAGTTACAGCTAAAGTAGGGAAGAAATCTTGAAAATGAAGCAAACATATAACAATATGAGCAAAAATAAGCTGACATAGCATTATTTCACCTCCAAACATTTTATGTCTTAAGATGGTACACACCAAAATATGGATTGTTGCCATGCTGGAATATGTGGTCCAAAATTATTATACTTCAAAAAGTCTGAAGTCTGAACTCCACTCATTTATTCAGTAAGTGTTTTCTGAGAATGAAGGGCTATTCTAGGCTCACAGCTCCTTTTCTTCATGTAGATGTTGTTTAGAAAGGGAAAACAGGACACATTGAGACTGACAGTACTTCATGAAAGGTAACTAGAAACAGACTTAGGGCAAAGGTGACTTCTGAGTGAAAACGTTAAATCGTATCAAGAATCAAATCATGTATCTGTCTCAAAAAGTCCTGAAAACAGAGAAAA
>PVIR01021152.1:0-29749 GCA_004026965.1 Petromus typicus
GGTCTTGCTTTGTAGTTCAGGCTGGCCCTGAGCTCAGCTCAAACTCACATCACAGCAATCCTCCTGCCTCTGGCTCCTGAGTGCTGGGATTACAAGCATGAGCCACCACACCTGGCACTGTGGTGTGTGGTACTGATTGCAGCTGGGCGTGAGTCTCCATGCCTAGTATTTTATGTGGTTATCAGAGGATCAAACCCGGGCCCTTGTGCTTGCAAGACAGATGTCTGAACCACTGAGCTAAATCCCTGGCCTGAGATACAATATCTTTTGGGAAGTATTTTGGTGATGATGGTGCCTGAATGGTTCAGTGTTTGACAGATGGTTTGATTAGGATTTCAAAATAATATTGCTTATATGTCTTTTCCTATGTGAAGACATAATAAACCTACTGTGAATGCAGCATTTGAGGTGCGATGAAAGCAAAGAGAACTTTACTAATTATCAAATGTGCTAGTGCCTTCATCTTAAAATTCTCACTTTCTAGAAATATGAGAAATATTTCTTTCTTCACTAATTACTCATACTCTACTACATTGTTTTAATAAAAAAATAGATTTTAAACAATATTAAACGCATCAATTTTTACCTAATTTTTTTCCTTTTCTACTTGAAATGTTTATCCATTTAGCTATAATCTATGATAAATGACCTTATCTAAATTCCAATTATAAACAGAAATATTAGCTTGATACAAAAGATCCATTTTCATTGACTTATGCTCTTGTTTTACATTTTCTAGTTTTGCTCTACTATAAATATTTCCTTCTGAAATATACCTTTTAAAGAAACTAGATTTTTAATTTTAAAAAATTTCCTTTATAATTATAGGCACTAGATTGTGTCAAAATTTTCTATTTTTTTGTTAACATTTTCCTTCAGTTTAAAATATTTTCATGAGTTTGATCATTTCATAGAGATGAATGAATTAGTAGCATGTATGTTTTTAGTTTCATATGTCTTGAGATATTCCTGTATAGTCTGATAGTTTTCATGTTTTTCTCAGTTTTTATCAAGTGGCATATTAACATTAATTATACTCTTTTAAATGCATTTATATTTTATAATAACATAGTAATATAGTCTATTTTTGTCGTTGTCCCATGTGTACTTAAAAAGAATATTGATTTCTATAGTGGGAGTCTATTAAAATCACTTTAATACTTTTGTTTGTGGTGTTGTTTATCTCTTCTATACCTTTTGTTTTACTATTAGTTATTTGTTAAGAGGGTAATGTTGAAATATTGAAAAGAAAACAAAATCAATTCTGTCTATTTTTAGTTCCAGCAGTATTTCTTCATGTATTTTGAAGCTCTTTCTTTGTTATTATTGTTGTTAATACGTATTTAAGCTTGTTCTGTGTTTGATTAACTTATTGTTTTTATTATTACATAATATTTCCCTTTCCCTTTCCCTTAGTAACGTTATTTGTTATTAAATTTTTAACCTGATATTAATAGAGGTATCACAGCTATATTATGAGTATGTTTCACATGTTGCATCTTTCTTTATCCTATTAATTTACCCTCCCTGTATCACAAGTTTTGAATTGCAATTCTAATGTTCTCATTGAATAGCAATGAAAAAAGGAAGAGGAACAGTTGTCATAATGCCTGGTGAATATGGGAAGAACACAAGAAATACCAAAAATTTACTGGCAAATACTTCTGCGATTAGGCCTAATGTATTTGAAATGAGGTGTAATCAGCCACCTGAGGGTGGAAATAATTGTGCAAAATGTCTTCTCACCCTCATCTAATTGTAGGTGCAGAAACTTTTTAATCATTAAATGTTATATATTTATTCACTTAAGAAAACTCTTGATTATTCTTAGGAAATAACCATATAGTATAGTGATAGTCTGATACTATAGACACTAAACCATAGAAAAGTGATGAATTTAAATTATTCTTCCAATTGATGATTTTTGGCTTCTTTGTCAAAGATGAGGTGTCCCAATGTATCTGGAGTAGTTTCTGGATCTTCTAATCTACTCTCTTGATCCTCAGGTCTGTTACTTTGCCAGTACCATGCAGTTTTTATCATGGTGGCTTTATAGTATAGTTTCAGATTCGGGGTTGTAATATCCCCCACCATGTCCCTGTTGCTTAGAACTGCTTTTGCTATTCTAGGTCTTTTGTGGTTCCAGATGAAAGTTTGGATTTTTTTTCTCTAGATCTGTGAAATATGTTGTTGGGATTTCAAATGGGATTGCATTGAATCTGTATTGTAGTTTGGGGAGTATAGCCATTTTGACGATATGTGTTCTTCCTACCCAGGAGCAAAGTATGTCTTTCCATTTTTTGATATCTTTTTCTATCTCCTTTATCAGATGAAGGAAAGATAGCCGCTTCAACAAATGGTGCTGGAAAAACTGGCTTTAACCTGCCAAAGACTAAAGCTAGACCTATCTCTTTCATTGTGTACCAAGCTAAAATCAAAGTGGATAACAGACTTAAATATTTAAAAAGATAATGTAAACCTGCTGCAAAACAAGTTAGGTAAAACTCTTGAAGACATTGGCTGAGGGAAAGACTTCTTGAATAAAACCTCTATAGCACAAGAATTGGCGAAAGAAATCAACAAATGGGATTTCAGTCTATTAAAAAGCTTCTGCACAGCAAAGAAAACCACCATCAGAACGAAAAGGTAACCAAAAATATTGGAAAGAATCTTTATCAGCTGTTCCTCAGACATAGGGTTACTATCTAGAATATATAAAGAGTACCAATAAAGATTTAAAAAAAATCAGCCCACCCAAATTTAAAGACGCAGTTTAAAAATGGGCATCTGAAATGAACAGACACTTTTCAGAGGAAGAAGTAAGAACAGCTAAGATGTATATGAAGAAATGCTCAAAATCTTTTGTAATTTGAGAGATGCAGATGAAAACAACACAGATATTTCATCTCATTTCAGAAAGAATTGCTGTTATCTCAAAATTAGTGAGCAACAAATGGGAAAAGAGAACCCTTCTCCAGTGCTGGTGGGAATGTAGATTCATACAACCACTGTGGAGGTCAGTGTGGAGATTCCTACAAAAGCTAGTATTTGAGGTTGCAATTGACCTGGCCATCACTCTGCTAGGTATATATACAAAGGAATTAAAAGATTCATATCACAGTGACATATGTGCACCCATGTGTATAGCAGCTCAGTTTGTGATTACTAAATCTTGGAAAACAACCCAAATTTCCGTCAACTGGAGAATGGATAGAGAAGATGTGGTTCTTTTATAGAATGGAGTATTACTCTGCCATTAAAAATGATAAGACTGAGTCATTCATACTCAAATGGATGTGTATCGAGGACATCTTCATAAGAGAAATAAACAGGTAACAAATTTGTAAATATCTTATATTTTTTCTGGTATGACAAAAGGAAGCTGTAAATGAGTTGTAGTATGTATAGTTGCTATTGTGAAACAGAAAATATTTAAAAGTGAAGAGAGTGCAAAGGTGAATAAGGAGGGGAAAATGAATGTGGTAACAATAAAGAAAAAAGAAACAAAGATGTTTTTAGGGGTCAGCATTCACAAGGTGGAGGGAAAAGGGAAAAAATGAGAAGCAAGTTGTGTCATATTCTGTTACAAACCCTCAATGTTGAATGTGATGATGATGTGTATTGATAATGTACCAATTAAGGTTAAATGTATAAAAAATTACTCTTCCCAGATTTTTGTTTTTATCATACAGGATTTTAAGTTTGCAAAACAGTATTTTTCTCTATAAAAATCTGCTTATGCTTCCTCCTTAATCATGAACTTTTGACATTAACATTGGAAATATATTAAGTAAACATTTAAATATTCTCTGTGGTTTAATTTTCAATACTACGCGTTTTTTCTACAGGTACATATTTTTATTTGAACTTCTTTCTGCTTTTAATGGATTTTCCAGTACTCCTTCTAGCATATATTATAAATAACTATCTTTGTATTGCTTACACAAAGCTGCATTTATACTTAATCATATTGCCCTATATACCCTTCTCCACTTTTAGATTTGTTTGCTTTATTTAATTCATTATATTTTAAATGCTTCAAGTTTATTTGCATACTATTACAGAATCATTGTGCAATGAAAAGTCCTACTAACAGTCCAATATCACTATGTTACCATTCCAAAAATCATATGATGCTGTACTTCTTATTTTATTCTTATTTGCATCTTCGTATTAGAAAATGTAAATTTCAGAGTTATACAGCTCTTTCATTCTTTCCCACTCCTTTCTAATTTTGGAAAAGTTATTATCTCAAATAATTTAAAAGAGGATGGTTCTTTTCTTTTTTTTAAATATAGCTTCACTTATGTTACAGCTAATATCAGAGTGAGTAACACCCCTGAGATGCAACTTGTAATTTATTCTGGCTTCTTTTAACAGTAACTTGTAACTAATTGACTTGTAGCTCTTGGATATTGCTGAAATTTTCTTTTGTGCTCCAGTGTGTCAATAAAACATTTTGTATTATTTTAATTCTTTTAAGATTCATTATTTTTATACTTCCATTAAAGTCACTTTTCTATTATTTTATCATTTGTCTAATAAATGTATATCCTGAGTTTCATATTTTTGGTTTTTATATTATTGGATGTTTAAATGACTAGTGAAAATATGCATTGTACAGTTGAGTCTTAATAGTTATATAGGATTAATTATATTTTTCATTAGTGATTTGAATTTCTTAATTTGCTTATCCCCAGTATTATACAAAGTTCTAGAGGCTAAGAACTATGACTTGTTTATGTAAAACATGCAGATTTTTATAAATCATTTATCTCTAAAAATAGATGTTGTTTGAACTACATTTTATCTGTCTGTAAAAAATTTTGAAGTGTTAGCAATAGTAAATGGTTAAGTGTTCATCGAACAACCTGTACTAGCAATAAAATGATATCACTATGACACTGGAAAGTCATATGAAAATCAGCCAAATATTTTCAGAATTTTATCATTTCAATTTTTAAATATTATAGATTCTAATTTAAGAAATCTTACCTACCAGGTAATTTTTCAATATGGAAAAAAACCTATCTTTCCACTTTCTGCCAGACATTCTGATGTTTGCATATATTTTCTAAGATATTATATTATTTGCTTAATACTTATCATGATATTCCACTTAAGGATTTTATAATTTCTGCCTAATCCGTAAAATACAAGCCATAGATGAATCATATCTCAACTTGTTTATTTTGAATATAACATAACAAAACTAAAAGAGCAACATCAATACATGTTTTTCCATATTTTAGACAGTTGTTGAAATTTTAGGTTTCTATTTCTCCGTTTTAGCATTGAACTGCATATAAACACATATAGACAATTTATACAAAAGAACTGATTTTTGTAACCTAAAAAGATGCGAGTTGTGCATGTTAGATTCTTGTCACATGTTGGGAGATGGAAGGTATTCATGCAGTGGAATGTGGAGAAGGTGAACAACCCCATAGGTAATCTTGGTTTAAAGGTAAGATGTGTCCTTTGATTATTTTAGTTGTCATGAAGCAAAAGACATGAACACTTGATAAGAAGGGCACAGAGGGGTGGTCTGTCTGAGCTCTGAGAAGCGAATTGCTTTATTAGTGACCTTCCAGGCCTGTAAGATATAAAAAGGTTCACCATTTGTTTCTGTGTTGAGATTTAATTTTCTTAATGTTTTCAGGTCCTGTTATCCTCATGCATTTCCACTCACTAACTCATCTATTTGCTTTCAAAATTAACTTACATTTTTGGTATATATCAGCATGTACAATCACTGATCAGGAAATGATCATTTTTGAAAAAGAATGTAATAGCTTACATAAATTTAGGGGAGTTATCAGTGACTGAAGGTTCTGAGGAAGCAGGGGAATTACTGAGATGACACAAACATTGTTGCAGAAATGGAAATAACTGTTTGAAATTGAACATGAGAAAATTTAGTCTGAATGTCAGGAAAAATTGTCAACTGAAAGATTTAATTAGATAGTGAAATAGTTTCCCAGAAGGAGTGGCAGGAATTTATTGCTGGAGCTATTTAAAATTGGCTTGATCAAAGCACTGGGGAATACAGAGAAGAGGGCATCCTTCACAGATTCTTGAAGATTAATGCAGATAGTAATTTGTCTTTCACATTTCTAGTGCTCATGACCATTATTCTAGTGTTTCCCTTCACAGTGCTAACTAAATGTATTCTTTTTATCATTGAAATATGGAAAATCAGAACATGATGTATACAAAGATATACATAGCTAATATTTTAAAAGAGTGATCCCAATATATTACCATTTATCAATTGCAAATCAGGTTTTTCTTTACCTCTTATGACTTTTATGATTAGCTAGATAATGATCATTCTGGAACATATCTTAGTGCCTCTTTTCACTCTCTTTATGAGGGCCAAGAACAGCAGTATTTTATTGATTTATAGTTTCATTTTTCCTCTTTTGAACACATAAGCAGTTCTTCCAAAAGCTCAGCTACTTCTCATATTTCATCTGCATAAGACTCTTAAAACAATTTTTTTTACTTCAGCTCTATTGTGAAAACTCTTGGCCATGCTCATAATCTCTACATTCAGGATTCTGATTTAGTGACATTTTTTCATTCAATATTTAAATAAGAGAAGCACACAGCATAAATATCTTTTCAAAAAGTTTTTCATCCTGAGTATATACATATATATGTATATATATAAATATATATGTATATATAATATATATTATATATGTATATATTATATATATATTATATATATTATATATATATATATTTAACTTGCAGAAACATAGGCACACACACACATATGCACATACACAGAATATTTTTTGGCCACTCAGTAAACTTGGAAAATATTTTTCATTCACTTAGAATTTTTCTTATTAGTAAAGATATTAGAAATGCATTCTATACTATATCACACATCAAGATAGATCCCACAGTCTCTTATATTCTTGTCAGTTTTGGTCTCCTCTACTTGTACTGCTCAACCACTTTGAAATTTAGATTATTTCCATCTTTGCTCCTTCATCCTCATCCTAATGTTGATAATAGTTAACAAAATACAACAAAGTAAAACCTAATATTTGCTGAAGTGTTATATTTTTTTTCATGGATTATGATATTGAATCACCACTAATTCTGTAAGGATACAGTCTAATATGCCTCATTTTTAAAAAGTAATTTGTACAAGTTTGCAAGCCAATTAATCAATAAGTTTAAGCCTGGAATATAGATAATAATCCTATATTGACTTTATTTTCAAATTTATGAAAATAACATATCTGTAGGCAGTAGATGAATTGTGTTTAAATGGAGAATAAGGATTTCTGTAGAATGCTTTAAAAACTGACTTTTAAAAATTTTAGTACCAAGTGCCAACTGGATTGTCTTTAGCGTGTTTTTCAATGGCTTTAAGAGTTTCAGGTGGTGCTCAAAGTGGGGGTTTATTATTTATAAAAACAATGATTTGGAGATATCTAAGATTTTTCCTACTCTCTGAATACTTATTAAACAAATGCTCTCTTTGACAAAATTTTTAAATTTCTTCATAACTACATGAAATATAATTAGTTCATCACCAAGCCAAACTTTTTAAACCAGAGTAACTTTAACTTCCTTAAGCTACTTTTATTTTATATACCTTACTACTTTGATACAATGGGTATGTACTAAGTCAAGCATAAATATATTTTATAGAGAATGGTAGAAGTACAAATGGACAAATCTTGACAGCTTCTAATAAGTACTATAATGAATAATCTTTTACATGCTTCTTCATGTATGTATACATGCTTCATGTATGTATACACAGTGCATCTTAATTGTTTTTCTCCCTTTCCTCTCTCATCTCTCCTGCTCCCTCCACCTCTTGATCTACTTTATATTGAAAAAAGTTTTATTTCCATTTTCCTTCGATTATATTTTCAAGCAGGATATATCCCCGAAATACTCAGAATTTATCCTAAAATGATTAATGGAAATGTAAAGGTCTATCAATCAAAAGAGCAGGGGTTTCAACTAAGGAGTCACATGACCTTGCAGACATGTCTTCTATTCCTTCCATAGAGACTTAATGAAACACATAAAAGACATTTGAGAAATTCTCCTGCCTTAAAGGAGGGTTTAAACTTGATTGGCTTTTGGATTCAAAACAATGATTGGTAGAACATAATTAAGGATTTGCCTTATAGGTCATTCAGATGAGGACTTAGGGTTAATATTTAGTCTCTCACTCCTTTTACTATGGCACTATTCCTTTTCTCTGCTTCCCTACCACCATGAATTCAGTTGATTTGCTTTGCCTCACCCTTCCACCATGAACTGTCTATTCTTTGCACTAGATGATCATATGACCAGTCCCCTTTGAACTCTAGCCAGATTAATCCTTTCCTTTTTCAGTCACATTGGGGATTTCTTTCTCCATTATGTTGAAGCAAAAGCTTGTATTAGCTTAAAATAGAGGAGGAAATGAGTAACAAATTTTGTTGTACTTAAAGCACTGAGAAGAAAATATGAAAAAAACATACTACCTTCAGAGTTGGGTGTAGAATTTATAAAGGAGTTAGAATTATACCTTGAAGAAGAGAAAATATTGAAAAAACGATAATCCTAGGATCCAAGTAAGTGTTACCAACCTAAGACTGAGGTTTAATCAGAATAACGGAGACTGTCATATCTTCCAGTGTAAAGCTAAGAAGAGTAACTAATATACAATTTACAAGTGGCAAGGGGGGGGAGAGGGGGAGAGAGAGGGAGAGGAGAGAGAGAGATTCTGATAGAAAAATAAAATAGAAAACCAGTAGCCAAGGAGTATGTATTCATACAGTTTATTTCACCAACCAAGACCCATCATAAAGAAAACTTATAATTTTAAATCCTATGTGATATGGATAGTAAGGACTACAGTGAAACTCAAAAATGACCCCAGCCTTGTTAGATTAATAGGAAATCCAGAATGAGAGTCATAGTAAAAGAAAGGAGCATATATATCAGGACATTAAAAAATCATTTACCTCAGTTTCTTTGTTATATAGAAATTACAAAGCATAAGAGATCAGAAGAAAAATAAACACACTCACAAAAGAAAATGTCACAATAGATATGAAATAGATATTAGATAACCTATAGGGAATTTAACATACCTATGATTAATATATTGAAAGCAATAAAAGCTGCTAACAAAAATATAGGAAACATGTCAGGGCAAATGAGTTATTTCAGGATAGAAATGAAAACTGCAAGGAAAAAATATACTAACAAAAATTTGACAAAATAAAAGGCTTAAATATTGTTTTACTTTTATACTACAAACCCAAAGTATAAATAAATTCAAAAGCAAAATAAAAAATAGATGAAAGGAAACAGGGTGATAGATCTTTTACAAATGGTACAGGGATGAAGAAATGGACAGAGAGGGAAAGAGAGGAAGGTAAGAGGATAGAAAAGATGTGTTAAAATGTGTTAAGTGCATATAGCAAGTCTGCAACAATATTTTAGTCATCATGTACAACAAATACATACTAATAAGAAGAAAAACAGAATACATTTTAGATAAAAATCACTGTCACCGAGATTTAAAAAGTTCTGGTGAGTTTATTTAAACCACAAGAGAGGAATAAGTCCATATATTGAACATAGTTTTAAAAAAAGAGAGAAATAAGAGGAAAATAGAATCAGGCATCATTGGAAACAAAAGCTTAAATTCCATATGATATCTCTCATTTGAGTGAGGCTAAGTCCAAACAAAGAGAATAATAAATGATTGATAGAAGAAAGAAGCATATCCAAATAAGTGGAAATAATCAGATCCCCAAAACGTAAAGATCCAATCCAAAAATGGACATAGGAAATGAATAGACACATCTCAGATGAAGAAGAAAAAAATGACAATTACATATATGAAAAATGTTCACGATCATCGATCATCTTAGAGATGAAACGGAAAGCAATGCTGAGACTTCATCTCACTCCAGACGGAGTAGCTACTATCAGGAAAGCAACCAACAACAAATGCTGATGAGACTGTGGGTGAAAATGCACCCTGCTCCGCTCTTTGAGGGACTGTAGAGTGATGTAGCCATTGTGGAAATCAAAATGGATATTCCTTAAAAATTCAAGTCATGTCATATTCTGGTACAAACTCTCTATCTTGAATGCGATTATGATGTGCATTCTTAATGTATCAATAAAGATAAAAATTAAAAAGAAAAAGCAATTTAGGATTAGAGGTTCCATTTGGCCTAAATATTTCTCTTTTGGGTATCTTCCCAAAATAATTAAAAGCATCATACCACAATGACATATGTGCACCCATATTTGTAGCAATAAAATTTCTAGTAGCTAAATCTTGGAAACAACTCAAATATCCTCAGACCAAAGAATGAAAAACATATATTTTCTTTACCCTATAAAGTACTGTTCAGCCATAAAGGAAGATATGCTTTAACATTTATAAGTAAATGGATGCAATTTGATATCATATTCTTAAGTGAAATAAATGGGACACGTGTAAATATCACATTGTCTTTCTGGTGTGAAAAAGTGAAAGATTAAATAAGGGCCAAAATGTATAATAGATACTAAGAAATAGGAAGAAACACTTCAAAAGGAAGAAGTGACTGTGCAGTGGTGAACAAAGGATAGAAAAGACAGAAAAGTGGAAGTAAATATTATGTTAGTAAAGAAGGATGTGGCAGGAAGAGGACGGGATTTGGAGAAGAAGAGTCAAGATACACCGGGTACAGATGTATCTTGTGTATCTGGGTACAGACACACATTTCCTTTAAATTGTACCAATAAAATTAATTTCTAAAAATGAAATGTACAATATATAGAAAATATGAAAGAGCTACTTCTTCCCTTTTAATTCCTTAAAGTGCATACGACTAAAGCAACCTTTGAAAAGTACTGTATTTTTAGATAAAAATCACTATCACAGAGATTTATTATAAGCTATTTAGATTTTTTTAAATTTGCAAATAAGGAAATTCATCTGGCAAGTTACATATCATATTCACAATAAATCCTTATACACCTTACATATAATTTTAAACCTTTCCCAACCTCTTAAAATTATTTTGGCAAAATTATTTTGAGAATTGAAGAAGACAATAAATTTTAACACAATGCAAATGAAAAAGTAATAAGCACATAACATATTGCCATTTTTTTCACCTTTTCTTCCTTTTTTGGTGTAATTGCCTTTCAAAAAGCTCTGTCTTTCCATTGTCTGTTTATTATTTTATTTTTATTTAAATCTTTATTGGTACATTATGAATACACATCAGCATCACATTCAGCATTGAGTTTGTACAAGAATATGACATGATTTGATTCTCACTTTTTTCCCTTTCCGCCCGCCCTGCAATCCTCCACACCAAATAGGTCACAGATGTGTAAATATCATATCTTTTCTCTGGTATAAGAAAATTTATCTCATAAGTGAAATAAATAGGTCACAGAAAGGTACATATCGCATCTTTTCTCTGGTATGAGAAAATGAAGATGTAAATGAGTCCTAGCATTTTATGTTATATATTGTGAAATAGAAAATGCTCAATATAAAATAAGGTGAAAGGGGACAATGTTGAGATTGTAACAAAAAAGTAAGGAAACAAATTTTATGTATATGGGGGGCTGGTAGGGTGGGTGGGGCTATGGGAAAAATGAGAATTAAGTTATGTCTTATACTGGTACAAATCCCCATTATGGAGTGCAATCATGATGTGTATATTTAATGTACCAATAAAGATTAAAACAAAAGAAAATTTAGATGTAAATGAGTTGTAGTATGTACAGTTGATGTTGTAAAATAAACAAATTTAAAAAGAAAGAGGGTGTAGGGGTAAATCATGAGGGGAAAAGAATGTGACAGTGGTAAAGAAAGAAGGAAACAAAGATTATGTATATGGCTATTTAGACTTTATGCACAAAACTAAGTTTCCAAAACTATGGCTTAGCTGTCATATTTAGTTCTCTATGTACATTTTTGTAACAAAATTCTTTCATATTTACATTCTCCTTCAATGAGGTAAGAGATGAGTGGCCAAGGATTTAGCTCAAGTGGTATCGCGCTTACCTTGGAAGCACAAGGGCTGGAGTTTGATTTTCAGCACTGCAAAAAATGTAAAAATAAATAAACAGATAAAGAAATGAGTGTTTTGTGTCACATGGAAATTGTGTGGAATTCTAATTAAAAATCCATAAAAAAAGGTTAAATGAAATCTACTAACATTCAGTCATTTACTATTGTCTATACTGTTTGTGGCAAAATTTCATGTTATATGCAAAACATTAGCATAAAACATTATAAAGACAAAAGTTAAATTTGTCTAGTATAATATCTAAAAAAACATAAAATATATTTTTAATGTTGACAAAGAAGCAATAATCATAAGTGGAAATGGGCTTCAATGAAATTTTAACTTCCTCTAAAAGAGGGTAAATAATGAATATACAGCAGCAGCTGAATGAGACAAATAGCTCTAAATGTTCTATATCATATTAGCATAATTAGATTGACAATTACTTGTACATTCTTTTGTTTCTTTTTTTTCCTTTTTTTAGGTGTTTTTGAGACAGGGTCTCTCTTTGTAGTTCAGGCTGGCCCTGAGCTCAGCCTCCAACTCACATCACAGCAATCCTCCTTCCTCTGCCTCCCAAGTGCTAGAATTACAGGCATGAGTCATCACACCCGGCACTGCAGTATGTGGTACTGATTGCTGCTGGGCATGAGTCTCCATGCCATGCATTGTGGTATGTGGTACTGATTACTGCTGGGCGTGAGTCTCCATGCCCCGTATGGTATGTGATTACCGGGGATTGAACCTGGGACCTTGCGCTTGCAAGACAGGCGCTGGAACCACTGAGCTAAATCCCTGGCCCAGTTGTACATTTCAATATAGCAACTACAATGGATTTTGAATGGTCTGAGTACAAAGAAACAAAGAAAAATGAATAAATTGATGTAAAATTACACTGATTTGATCATCACACATTTTATACATGTACTAAAATATCACATTTTGTCACATAAATATATTATTATTATGACAATTGCAATATCTATTGAAATTTTTATTTTTAAAATTAATTGGATATGTACATTTTAGATATACATAATGATCACTTTAATCATAGGAAATTTATTTCTCTACATAATATAACTTGATTTTTCTCATTTCCCCAATATTCTCACCTTTCAACTCCTCCTCCTCCTCTATTTACAAAGGATTTGTTTCCAGTTTTCTTCTTTCTGTTCTTTTTGGTTTGTTCCCTTTCTTCCCTTTTCCCTCCTTCTCCATTAAGATATATTTTTCAAAGACTTTAACAATGAAGTTGCATGCAGTTTGAAATTAAAATCAGGCATATTGTTTGATCAAGACTGAGAGGACTTTGAAAGTTCAAATGACTGAAGTTAGAGATAATGTTAACCCAAAATACTGCATCTATTTAATTAAGGAGAATAAGACTGGATTTAGGTGATAACAAAGCAAAAGACAGGAAAATGAAGGAAGGAAAGGTTTTTTTTTTTTTTTTTTTTTTTTTTTTTTTAAGCTCCAATAATGCAGAAGGAAAGAAAACTTTTACATTACAAATTAGAAGTTAACTCTAAAATTGGGTTGTCAAATTAATGGTGTTTTACTTTTATTTTTCTTGTGGGAGATCTCTCTACATTCTATTACTCCTCTGTTATCCAACATTGTGCCTTTCGGGTCATGAATCATATTACATATTTGGCAGTGCAAATAAAAATTATGCATATTTTAGGAAATTATACTATAATATGGCCTCAGATAAGGGTATAAAAGAAAATAATTCTTTTGAGTGATAAATAAAAGTATGTACTGGGCTGGGGATTTAGCTCAGTGGTTCTGACACCTGCTTTGCAAGCACAAAGGCCTGGGTTTGATCGCCAGTAACCACATACAACAATGCCACATGGTCACACATGCCCACTAGCAATCAGTACCACATACCACAGTGCCAGGCGTGGTGGCTCATGCCTATACTCCCACCACTTGGGAGGCAGAGGCAGGAGAATTGCTGTTAGTTGGAGGCTCTTCTCAGGGCCAGCATGAACTACAAAATAAGGCCCTGGCTCAAAAAAACAACAACAAAAAAAATCTACTACTCAAAAGAAGATATTAAGAAAATAAGAAGGCAAATGAGAGACTAAAAAGACAAGTCATAAACACAAAATTTGTTTTATATCTGACCAAAATTCGTATCCAGAATATGTAAAGAACTTTTATAAATCAATGACAAGATACATTGATTTCCCATTGCTACAGCAACAAATCACCAAGAATTTTGTGACATAAAACATCTGAAATCAATATATCATCATCTCTGCATTCTAAATTTCAATTTATTTCTGTGGCTGCATTCGTTTGTGCATTCTTCCCATCATGTTCATGTTCTCTGCCTTTAAAGCCAACAGTAGTCTATCTCTTTCTCTTTTTCCTTCTTTCCTTCTACCCCTCTTCCTCTGTTTATTTCCCTCTGTCTCTCCCTCCTTCTCATTCCCTCTCCCTCTCTCTCATCTCAGCCTTCATAAACACATTTTCTGACTCTGATCTTCCATTCATCATTGAAGTATCCATCGTGGGATAATTTAGAATAATATCTTCACCTTATCATGTTTAACTAAACCAACTCTGAAAAGTCCTTTTCACCCTGTAAAGTATACAAGTGTTTGGTATATTATCCATGATGTATATATGTTGGAGGGCATTACTATCCTTTCTTCAAAAACAAACAGCTTCATACTTTAAAAGGCAGTTATTTGAACAGACACCTGAAAAATAAAAATGTGATTGCGAATGAGTAATTAGAACATACAAAGATGAAATTTTTACAAGAAAATTCAGATCCACTGCACAATGAGATTATTACACACATTCTAAACTGTAAAAGAGTAAATCTAAGGACACATAATGGTGTAGGGTTGTGTAATGAATAAAAGCTTCTTATATTACTTTTGAGATGTGCAGTGGTCTAGTCACTTTGAAAACAATTTAACAACTCTCATGTAATAATTTAGTGAGTATATTTCAGACATTTCAACACAAAAAGGAAAACGCATTCACAAAATACTTTTATGTGAGTGTTCATCATGACTATCTTTCTGCTACAGAACTGGAAGTAGCCAGTTGTGGTATATTTGAACTTGAGAACATATATACCAATAAAAGAAACAAACCAAACATGTGCAGTGAAATGAAATATTTTAAAAACATTATGCTTAGCAAAAGATGTCAGAAAGAAAAATATACATTACATTTAAGATCCTAGAAGGACTAACACTTATCTATGACAATAGAATTCCTGTCAGTTCTTACTTATCTAAGAATAGGGGCAACTGATTTCATAGGATTATAGTAGGTATGGTGTTTAGACACATACATATATTCAACAAACTACATTTAATTACACAATTAACTTTGATGGGTTATTGTACACACTACATTTATTTTTATTTTGTTTTTTGTTTTTGAGAGAGAGGTTCTTATTACATAGTCCAGGCTGGCCTCGAACTTGAAGCAATCCTACTGCCTCAGCCTCCCTAGCACTGGTATTACAGGCATGTACCACTGTACTCAGCTCTTAGATTATAATTAAAGTTGAAAAATACAAGTCTAAAAAGCAACAAGAAGAAATGGATATAATTGAAGGTAATTGTCAATATTTCATTTTGAGTTTGCTAGAATTTAATTTATGACAACACAATATTGGATACTTTATAGTTCATTAAAAGTATATTTCTTGTATTGAACACAAGTTATTTGTAAGATGTGTTCTATTTATGAAGGTACAGAATATATATATAGCTATAGACCCCACGTACTATTGGAAAATAATAGGTGTTATACCCATAAATAAGTGTTTGATATCTGATAAACATAAAATGAGAAATGAAATATGTTATAAAATAATCATTTTGGAACTTGTGGCCGTGTGAATTAGAATGGTCGTGAAAATCTCTGAAGGAATTACAATTGCCCTATGATTTATGCTTAAGCACTCACAGGGCCAATGCAAATTGTATGACAAGGTTTATTTTTTAATGGGTGCCTCAGACAACACAAAATAAGAAAAATATATGTACTAAAAGCTAAATATTCTTGGAGAATATAACTTTTCTTGTGGCCTGAAAATTTTCCAACATCACTACAAAAGGAAAAATATGAAAACTATTCTGTAATGCAAATTTTAATATTGTAACATATTCTAATTCAATCTCTCTACTAGATTCTTTAGCTAATATGCTACATGTCACTAAAAGTATCTGCTAGCATGTAACACACTAATTGGATTATTTCCAAAATACAAGTTTGTATTAGTCAACATCTGAGAAAAGAAAGATTTCTTAAATAGCTTTAAAAGTTTTTGAGTTATTAAACATTGTATTAATCACATGCTGATCTTCTTTTCTCTCCTTACCTTTCTTTTCTCATTTCACAATAGAGCTACTGATTTACATCTTTTTGAGAATGCAAAAGTACATGTGCATGAGGCATGCACTTTCTATATTAGGCACTTTCTGTTCTTGAAAACATGATACTCAACATTCACTATTTTAAAAAGGAGAAGTTTAATTTGGTTCCTACTTTGGGAAGATTCAGTTCATAGATGAACTGGTTTCAAGGAATAGCTTGATGTGAGGGCCTGACAGAGGAAAGCTGTTCAACTGACCACAAACAGGTTGTAGAAAGAAGAGAGAAGCTGGAAAAAGGCAAACTTCTCCAGATCATACAGCATGATCCAAATATTCTAGCAAAAATGACGTTTTTAATAACACACGGAGTTATAAATTTATCTTTGTATCATAGCATCCACATGGTCTAATCATCTTCAAAAGCACTACTCATTAATGGATGAGACTTAAGTAGAATGGTTAATGTAAGTTACAAGATTTAACCCCTGGCACCCAAAAGGCTCATGTTCATTTCATTAAACAAAATGCAATTAATTCTTCTCTGAGTTGCCAAAATTTTTCACTACTCTAGCACTGCTAAAAAGTCCAAATTGAAAGTCTCTACTGAGAATCAAGACAAACCCCAAGTGTCAATCCCTGCAAAAATGAAAAAAGAAAGATAAATACTTCCCAAAATACAATCAGGTGGGGTAAACATTCCCAATTGTTAAAAAAGGTACAAAGCAAAATCAAGCACATCAAATGTTATAACCTATAGTTCCACATTAAGTACCTGGGAAGGTTCTTATGATATAAAAGTTCAAAACGGCTTTGGCAGTTTGCCTTTATAGCCCTACTGGTTACAACTTACATGGCTTCATTTTGGACAAGCTCTTCTCATTATCTCTGGTTTCTCTCAACAGACATTCTATGTTTCTGGCATCTCCATCATCCTGGCATCTCCATCATCCTGGCATCGTACTACACTTTCAGCTTTACTATCACAGCTTCAAGAAGCATCATAGGGGAACGTTGTCTGGCCTCTAAAGCCCTATTTTGAAATCTGGTCAGAAGCCTTCATCACTCAACAACTCATTCTTCATACTTGAAAGATCAGCACCACGTTTATGATGCCAAGGTCTACTGCCAACTCATGAAATGATTTAATCCCTTTGCACTGTGACTTCATCTGCCTTTGAGTGCCTGGAAGGCTGGACTTGGTATAATACTTTTATAGATGGTTCTATAAAAACAGGTGCCCCAAATATTTGTTCTCAAAACAAAGTATTTTATTTTTATTTTAAAATTTATTTATTTATTTATTGAGACAGGGTTTTGCTTTTGTATTTCAGGCTGGCCCTGAGACCACTATGTAGCCCAGGCAAGCCTTGCACTCACAGCAATCCTTCTGCCTCTTCCTCTAGAGTGCTGAGATTGCAGACATGAGCCACCACATATGGCATTATTTCCTTTTTTAAGGTAGGTATTGTATTTATACTTTAAGTATTTTATTTATTTTTTAATTTAAATTTTAATACAAATTTTAAATTTAATTTCTTTTCTAATTTTACAATTCGTTTTCATTTCATTTAATTTCATGTTATACATATATAATGATCATAATTAACTTTGAGAATTTGTACCTATACATGACACATATTGATTCTTATTTGTTCAAATTCCCCTGCCCTCCCCAAACCCACTAACCCCTATACACATAAGGTTTGTTTCCTCTTTTTTATTTTATTATTTTATTTTATTTTTATCTTTATTGGTACATTACATATATGCATCATGATTGCACTCCATAATGGGGATTTGTACCAGTATAAGACACAACTTAATTCTCATTTTTTCCCATAGCCCTACCCACTCTACCGCCCCCCCATATACATAAAATGTGTTTCCTTACTTATTTGTTATTATCTCATTATTTTTCCCCCTTCACCCTATTTTACTTTGAGCATTTTCTGTTTTGAATATATAACATACAATTCATTGAAAATTTTCTTGCTATTTCACAATATCTATTTTGGGACACATTGACACCTTCAGTTTCTCATACCAGAGAAATTATTTATTATCTACACATCTGTGTCCTATTTATTCTACTTTTGAGTGTGTCCTCAAGGTGCATCCATTTGAATAGAAATGATTCAAATTTATCCTTTTCAGTGGCTGAATAATACTTCATTTCATGAAAAAAAGAAAAAGAAAAACCTCGCATCTTCTTTATCCAGTCTCCAGTTAAAAGGCATTTGAGCTGTTTCCAAAATTTTGCTATTACTAACTGAGCTTCTATAAATATGAGTATGCATATGTCATTGTAATTTGATTCTTTTAATCATTTCATGTATGTATCTAACAGGGAAATATCAGGATCTAATTTGACCTTTAATCCTAGATTTCTGAGGAATCTCCACACTGATTCCATAGTGGATTCACCCACCCACATTTCCACCAAAGATGGAGAAAGGATCCTTTCTTCCTACAACTCCCCCAACATTTGTTTTTGGTTGATTTCTTGATAGCAGCCATTCTTTCTGGAATGAGATAGGATATCAGTTTTGTTTTCATCTGCATCATTCAAATGACAAGTGATGTTGAACATTTCTTCATATGTTCCTTTGCTACCTTTACTTCTTCATCTGAAAAGTGTCTGTTTATTTCCGATGCCCATTTTTGAATTAAGTCATTAAATTTGGAGTGCTAATTTTTTATAGGTGCTTTATATATTCTATGATTTTTTTTTTAGGTTTTTTGAGACAGGGTCTTGCTTTGTAGTTCAGGCTGGCCCTGAGCTCAGCCTCAAATTCACATCACAGCAATCCTCCTGCCTCTGCCTCCCGAGTGCTGGGATTACAGGCATGAGCCACCACATCCGGCACTATTTTGTGTATTCTAGATGGTAGTCCTTTTTCTGAAAATTAGCTGTTAACATTTTTTCCCAATTTGTAAGGTGTTGGGTTTTTTTACTCTTTTTATGGTTTTTCTTACTGTGCTGAAGATTTTTGATGAGGTCCTAATTGTTGATTTTTCCTTCTTGTTCCCATGTTACTGAGGTTTTATTCATAAAGTCTTTACCTATGCCAATGTCTCCAACAGCTCTACCTAACCTATCTTCAAGCAGGTATAATGTTTCTATTTTAATATTTAGGTCTCTAACCCACTTTGATTTTAGTTTGATGCAATGAAAAAGAGATAAATATAACTTTAATCTTTGGCAGGTAGAAACCCAGTTTTTCATCACCATTTATTAAAGAGGTTATCTGTACTCCACTCGTAGTGTTTGATTCCTTTGTCAAGATGAGGAGTTTAGTATATCTTGGATTTTTTCTAAATCTTCTGATGTGCTCCACTGATCCATGGGTCTGTTTCTTCATCAACTATGCTGTTTTTCCCATAGTGGCTTTATAGTATATCTTCCATATGGTGAGTGTGAAATCCCCTGTCATGATCTTATTGCCCAGAATTGCTTTTGGTATTCTAAGTCTCTTCTGGCTTCAAATGAAATTCTAGTTTACTTTCTCTAGTTCTGTGAAATATGTTGTTGAGATTTCAATTCGAATGGCATTGAATCTATATAGTAGTTTTGGAAGTATGGATGTTTTGATGATATTGATTCTTCCTACCCAGGAACAAGGGTTGTACTTCTATTTTCTGATATATATTTTTGTTTCTCTTTTTTAGAATGCTGAAGTGTTCAGAGTAGAGGTATTTCACCTCCTTTGTTTCATTAATCCCTAGATATTTCATTTTTAAATGATGCTATTATGAAATGAGTTTATTCCTGATTTCTATCTAGGTGAGTCAATTTTATGCATATACAAAACACTATTGATTTTCTGAGTGTTGATCTTGTATCCAACTATGCTACTAAATCTGGTAATTACCATGAGAAATCAGTCCAGCAGCTACTAGATGATTCAAAGTAGAATGGCATAATATTGACTGGACTCTATGAAGAAACGAAAGATAGTGCAGAAGATATATTTTTTTAAATGTTCACAGATACAATGGCAAAAAACTTTACAGGAAAAAGAAAATAATTTGACATACAGGTAACTGAGGCATATAAGAATCTAACTGGCTATGATCTGAAAAAAAAAAAAAAACACTACACCTAGACATATTGTATATGTAAAGTTTTTTTTTTTTTTTTTGGACCCTTAGGAGATGGATACTTCCTGTGTTGTTCTCCCTGAATCTATAATGGCTCTTACATGATCTCACTTCTGGCACACCATGCAAAGTACTTAACAGATCACATCAACTTGGCTGAAATAATACAATCAATATCATTAACAATATCAAACACATCTCAAGAAATGATAAGCTATGGCAATCACTATTCTGATACCTTTAATGTTATGATCTAGATCTGTGATCACAACTCAAAATTTAGAACTAATCAGAAATGTTTATATCATACAGGCCCTTTAATACAGTAGCAATATCCTTTGGTTATAAAGGGTCCCGAGTGGACTGAGGGGTAGAGATAAAAGGAGAGATAGATATTAGAAATAGTTTTAGGGTTCATATAAAGTCTACACAAATCCCAGAATTTTGATAGAAGCTAGAGGATAAAAGAGACAAAGAGGGCAAATGCAAAAGAGAACAAACTAACAACAGAAGGACACTAGAAACTGTGTTCACCTTCCTATAACAGTACAGAAGAGAGTAGGAGATCAAGACACACAGACTTCAGGGAACTGGCATTGAATACAGAAAGGGAGGATGAAGGAACAAAATCAGAATAGAGATATCCAGCAGGAGCATGCACAAAGGAGATTATTTTTACTCTACTGTAAGAATAAGAGCAGTGGAGTAAAGAAAAAAAAAACAGAAATTGGACAGACTCAGCAACAAGAAAGTAAAAATGAACAATGAAAGAGAGGCCAGAAAAAAGAAAGAATATAACAGCTACAGTAACAAACAAACGAGAAATAAATAATACCGAAAGAGCCCTTCAAGGAGGAGATATGCTGCCTTCTGTAGACAGTATGAGCAATAGCACACAGATCAGAGTTGAGTAGTCACAGGCAGACAGCCATAGTCCACCAGGATTCAGTCTGGGTTCTGCCTATAGTGCCTGAGTTGAATTCAATGAACTCCTGCAGAATTGAACTCTGCCAGGGTCAAGGGTCCTGTAGGTGGGACTGTATCAGCAAACTCACCAATGGCTGTAGTCTACAGGTTTTCTTCACTCTCCTAGTGGGAGAGTGGAGAGCTTTTTCCATGTGGTAGACAGAGCAGAATTTCACACTGAAGACCTCTGCTTAAGCCCCAGTATAGACTACACACTTACTCACTGTGCACAAACAAATAGATAATGTCTCTGGGGACCCTTCCTCATGTACTGGCCCTGTGAGAAGTCAGGGCCCAATTGCTGTGCAGAAGTGGGCCAGATTAGCATACCACAGGCCTGCCAGAGCAGCCACTACACTTACTCTGGGTGCAGACACCTAAATGAAGTGTCTGGGGCTTCACTTCACACAATGATCCTGCAGGGTGTCAAGGCTCCAAGCCCTCAGCAGCTGTTGGTGCAGATTCACTCCCTGCAGGCCTCCAGCCCAGCTACCATCTTTCAAAACAAAATCTTTTAGTAGTGCTCACCCCTTTTTACCTCAAGATGACCATTTCCAGAGATGACCTCAAGATCTTTCTTAATATTTTGATGAACATTACTTGGGTTTTTGTTAATACTAATCTTTTCAGCAATCATGATTGTTTTTCTCTTGCTTTACAGTACCTTCTCACTCACCAAACTTCAAACTTTTCAAATCATTAGGCTTTCCACTTCTTTTCTGATTCTTACTCTTTATCTGGCTAAAAGCAGATGCCAGTATTCATGATAAACCCTGAATACTAGGCTCCCTTGAAATTGTGAACAGCAATTCATCATCCTTCTTTTTTTTAATTATCTTTATTGGTACATTAAATATACACATCATGATTGCACTCCATAATGGGGATTTGTACCAGTATAAGACACAACTTAATTCTCATTTTTTCCCATAGCCCCACCCACCCTACCACCCCCCATATATATAAAATTTGTTTCCTTACTTTTTTGTTACAATCTCAACAATGTCCCCTTTCACCTTATTTTACATTCAATGTAAAAAATCATCATCCTTCTTTTAACTCAGCCTCATATAAAGTCTTAGGACATAGGCAAAATGTAGACAAATTCTATGCCATACTAAAACATATATCACCTCTAGTCAAATTTCCAATATAATTTATTTGACATCTGAAACTCCATGAGTTTTTCCTTTAGTCTTCCCATTCTTATAAACATCTTCATCTTTTGGGCTCAGATTAGGATCTCCTTTAATTTTTTTACAGAATTCTGGGAGTTTTCTAAACAACATCTCCAGACCTTTCTAAACTCAAGATGCAGTCAGAAGAATAATTCTGTCTCTAGTATAAACTTTCTTTACTAGTCACTTTTTATGCCACTGAGACAAAATATCCAACAGCTATAAAGGAAGTATAGTATTGTGTCTTGTATGTATGTATGTATGTATGTATTGCTTATAGCTTTAGTAGTCAGTAGGCTGACTCCAAAACATAAATTACACAGTAAAAAAGAATAGTGGAGAAAAGATGCTTACTGTATGATATATAAAAGAAGATAGAGAAAAGAGGAGCTTAGGGGGAGGATGTTAACTATCAATGTCACATCCTCAGTGACCTGCCTCTTCTAACGAGTTCCTACCAAATAAGGGCAAATCTATGTATAAACACATCAGTGGAAGAACACAGTGACAAGAACAGTGCCATCATGAACTAATGATCTTAGTAAAGTTTTACCTGTGAACATATGAGACAGTGAATGAGGGGTTAGATATAAACCATAAAAGCCTTCAAAATATTTCATTTTAAAAAACTTAATCTTGTATATACTTGCTTATTGTTTGAGATGTTCAACATAAAACAGTGAGTATTGTTAAAAATAGTTGATATTTAAGGGATTATCTCTACTGGTTCTCAAGCCATCATTCCAGGATTCAAATCCTAATATATATTTAAATCCCAGTCCTACCACTTTGGCAGACAATTTATTTCTTTTTTTTTTTTTTTAAGACAAAGTCTCACTTTGTAGTTCAGGCTGGCCCTGAGCCTAGCCTTGAACTCAGCAATCCTCCTGTCTCTGTCTGCTGAATTTTAGGATTACATGCTGAGCCACCATGCCCTGCACTGTGGAATGTGGTTCTCATTGCTGGTGGGTGTGAGTCACCATACCTGGCATTGCTGTATGTAGTTACCGGGGATGAACCCAGGCCCTCACACTTGCAAAGCAGGTGCTGAAGCCACTGAGCTAAATCCCCAGCCCCAGACAACTTACTCTCTTACTCTTTCTGTGCCTCATTCTCTCTCTCTCTCCCATCTTATTTGTTTCATAAGATTGTTAAAAATATTAAAAAGAGGATATCTTAAAATGGATATAATATTAACGTTTAGAATATAATATAGGCACATTTAAATGTTCCTACTATTGTTATCATTATATGTGCTTGTTGAGATAGTACAAAATGGATCTATAGCTTTGTGGCTCTGGTACAAACAGAAATGAAAGCAAAAGGTACATTTTACATTTCTGTGAAGCAGACTATTAGTACGCTTTATCTTGCTACACTATTCTTGCACTAGATAACTTATTCTGTTTATATTCGTTGTTTTGTTTTTGTTTATGTTTTTGTTTTTTTAGGTTTTTTGAGACAAGGTCTCACTTTTTGTAGTTCAGGCTGGCCCTGAGCTCAGCCTCAAACTCACATCACAGCAATCCTCCTGCCTCTGCCTCCTGAGTGCTGGGATGACAAGCTTGAGCCACCATACCCTGAACTGTGGTATGTGGTACTGATTGCTGCTGGGCGTGAGTCTCCACGCCCAGTATGGTATGTGCTTACCAGGGATCGAACCCGGGTCCTTGCGCTTGCTAGACAGGCGCCGGAACCATTGAGCTAAGTCCCCGGCCCCAAAAAGCACGTTCTTGTACAAGAGAAATAACTAAAATACGTTGAATCCCCGGCCCTATATTCATTTTTAAACTTCTCGTTGCAGCATTACTTTTAGGAATAAGGCTCTCTGTGAACTTGAGTTAAATATGTCATATGAGACTATGCTAATGTAAAGTAATTCTATCTGTTTTGCTAAGTATAAATTTTGGTAAATAACTTTTATGCATTTTTAAATTTTTACTTTTTATTAATATTTGTTTCTAATACATAATATTACATTTCTCAGGGGGAATTGGTACATGTACAATACACATCTTAATTCTTACTTCTTTCCTTCCCACTCCCTTCCACTTATGTCCTCACCCCATTTCCTTTTGCAAAAAGATAGTTTTTCTATTTTCTAAAGATATAGTAAGCTTAAAATTGCATCATTCCTACATTTAAAACAAGATCTTAGTTTTTAAAGTAAGTTTCAAATTTAAAGAAGACACTTTTTAATTTAATCTTTAAAGAAATCATTCCTAAATTGTTTACTTTGAAAAATTAGTCTACATTCAAATATAACGAGTAGATTGTGCATTCAAAGGAGCAAGATTATAACCTATTTGGTAGCTATTTGGTTTTATATTCCACTAAATTAAGTGTGCTTCATTCTCGACCATTGTGAATGTATAGAAACAAAATTTTCTATTTTACTACATGATTTCTCATAGAATTTCATCTAATAAAAATAAATACCTGACTAAATATATGATGAAAATTCGCATAAGACATAAAGCATTAATGACCCTAACATTATTAGAATTACTTAAAGCCTAATGTTTTGTTTAATGATAATATGTCAAGTAGAGTTTTTGTTGCTATGTAATTTTATAATGAGATAACTGTACAAATGAAATTTGGTAAATCTTCATTAAAATGAAGAGGTATAAAATGAGCTTTTGATTTGTTTCATGATCTGTTACTGTGCATTTTGTGGTTTCTTTACTAATTTTTCCAACAGTCATATACTTTGCAAGTTAGTATAAAACTAGAGACTTTCTTTTAGAAAGTCTTTAAGTCAAGGGCTCATTAAGATGTAGACTTTACTTTGTTCTTTCCATGGAAATGAAAATATTGTATTCCAAAGCACTACTATCTACTTCTGTCCTAGCTCAGGCTAACAAGTTTAAAAATATCACTACTTGAAAAAGCATCTTTTGATATGTAATAAAACACCAATGTCTAAAACAACCAGATGCCATGGCAAATAAAGCTCTCATTGGTTAAAATCAATATCTTGGATGGAGCCAGAAACAGGTAGGTAGTTGATAAAAAAATATTGAAAGCAAACCTAATAATCCTCCATAAAACTAGTGTTATTAAACATTTTTAAGCCAACATTCATTTTAGTCTTACAATTCAGCCATGTATCAAACAAGTTTACACTGCTCAGTCTTAAATAATACTTTCATTTTTGTCCCAATATTGTTTTTTTCATATTTATACTTTTATAAACTTCAAAACAGTTTTTACTCATTGCTTCATCCCAGCATTTTATACCATGCAATGCTAACAATTTAATAAATCCTTACTGGTAATTTTTCTTTCAGTTATATTTTACTTATTGTACAGTATTTTGTAAAACACGTCATTTTGCTATACTACTTTATCAGCACTATATCAAGGGAAATTACACATATAATTAATAAAAGCAAAAAATGTAATACTTATTTCTGTGCTTAGAGATCTGCATATTTTTGTCCAAGCTATTTTAGTTTTATTGTTATAATAGATTAGTCTGAATCTAATCAGAGGCTGTATTTTATACCTGTTAAGGACAGAGAAGAAAGCCTATTGATAGAAATTTGTCACATAATGTATATTTATCTTCGCTAAATTCACAGCTCAAAATATTTACCAACACATTTACCATTGTAACTATTCTTTGAGGTGTAAACACACACACACACACACACACAGAGCATACATGTGTGAAGCGACATTGAAATACAAGATGAATGATTATATTTTTAAAATATTGTAGTAAAAGACATATTACCACTAATCACCTTCAAATTTTCCTATTTGCTTTAAGGGTTTTTTTTTATTTGTTTTGTTTTGAGATAAAGTCTCGCTTTGCAATTCAGGCTGGCCCAGAGCTCAGCCTCAAACTCACATCACAGCAATCCTCCTGCCTCTGCTTCCCGAGTGCTGGGATTACAGGCATGAGCCATCACACCCAGCACTGTGCTATGTGGTACTGATTGCTGCTTGGCGTGAGTCTCCACACCCAGTATGGTATATGTTTACCTGGCATCGAACCCGGATCCTCGCACTTGCAAGACAGGCGCCAGAACCATTGAGCTAAATCCCTGGCTCTGCTTTAAGTTTTGAATGTACTTATCACATCATTTTTGTCTGAGTTTCAAGCAATTCTTCAAATTCTCTTTCATTAACGTCTTTAGATTCTTTTCTGTTTTCCTTGATATACTGAATTTGTTTAAAACAGTCTCACAGAGCCAGAGTCAATGAATAGGTTAGACGAAGAAATACTATAATGATTTAATGAGGCTCATTTTCTATGGCATGACACTCAGTAACAGCATTCATTGTATTTTCATCACATTTAGTCAAGGTATTCATGAATAACTTCCAGAAATGCTTCAGGAAGTGACAAGAATAATAATTGTGTTTGACAGGAATATTTGAGGAGCATTAATGGAAATGTGTCACTTAATGTAATAAATAAATTCAATTTAATCTTAAAAATATTGATCTCTTCTTATATATCACATATAATTTCAATAACAATAGTAAAGAAAAGACAAAGGAGTATGATTCGTAACAATGATAAAGCTTTGTTTAAAAATTTAAGAAGTGAAGGATATCTACTCTGAAAACTATAGCACTCTGAAAAAGGAGATGGAAAAGGATATCAGAAAATAGAAAGACATACCTTGTTCTTGGGTAGGAAGAACCAGTATCATCAAAATGGCTATACTCACACAACTGCTATACAGATTCAATGCAATCTCGATTGAAAAGCCAACAATAGATATTCTAAAATAGAAAAATATTCACAGGGTAAAAGAGATGGGGTTAAATAGCAAGGGGAAATAAAAAATGTGATAGCAAAAAAAAAAAAAAAAGGAAAACAAATCTCATGTGTATAGGGAGTGGGCAGATGTAGAGTGGGCAGGGGAGTCAGAAAAAAAGAGAACTAAATTGTGTCATACACTGGTACAAATTCTTGATGTTGAATATGATCACAATATGTATATAAAATGCACCAATAAAATCAATAAAAAAGAAAAATTTAGTGTATTCTATTTCCTAGGTGACCTGATAATTTAAACATTTTGAACATAATTTTTATTTTAACTTGTAGTTACTCCACAAGTCATTAATCTATGCAAGAGAACTTTGTACTGCAGACATTCCCAGTTAGATTCCTGTGACTAGATATGCAATGATTTAATGAATAAACAAGAAATTTTATACAGCATGTGAATTATAATGTTCAGAAAAAATTGTCAAAGAATCTCCAAGTTGATAAATTTGCTTTTATTTCCATAAATTATATGCAGCACTGTAATGTATAACAGAATCTAAACCTACTGCACTGTATTATACAGTACAATTAGCAAAACTACCATGTTGTATTAACAAGGTGTACTATACAAAAAAGACATTGAGGTTCTCTGAACAAATGTACAGAATTGTACAAAAAGAAAGACAAGTCGAAATCCATGTGGAGGTTTATAAATCCAAACAGTGCATTTCAGCCAATAAGTCCCAAAATTTTAAATAACTAAAGTGTTAAATGAGGAATAATTATATTTTGGAACAGTAAACCATATTCACATTTTCACTCTTCTTTCTTAAAATTACCAATTCTACTATGTGTACAATCAAGACTAAAAGATCTTTTCTCAGTTATTGTCCTTTTTCTAAATTAAATCACATAAAAAACACACTACTTCTTTTTAGAAAAAAAGAGAAATACCTAAATAAAGCAATAAAAATATATCCCAGTATTAAGTAATTAAAGCTTCTGTTCACACCTTTTTGAACAATCACCTGTAAATAGTTGTGTTTGGCAGAATTCAATTAGTACATTCTTAATAGGCTCATCATTTTGTATATAATTATCATATCAGCAATGCTAACATACTCCTACTGCTAATTGATACTTATTAGATCAACTAATTAAAACCAAAGTTAAAAGGTAGCTTGATTCATATTCTATTATCAAATGTAATTCAAACAGAATAAAAGGTATTCTATGAATACAAAGGCATAAAGACATAAAAAGAGGTAACATAATCTAGGAAGATCAGTCCAACTGGAATTGAGGTGTAAAAGTGGGAAGAAAGGACAAGACTTTGAATCGAGACATGTTACTATGGAGAGAGACTGACTCAGTTGGAAGTGTGAAGTATTATAAACTTCACACTTGACTTTAGATTTACACTGTAGACATATAGGAATTACTGCAATTGACAGTCATGAAGCAAAAAAGTGACTGATGTTAATTGTTTTATAAATACCTTTCCACTGCCAGTGTATAGAATTGTCTTGGTAACATGATTATGGTAACAGAAGTCAAGGAAATCTTTATAAATTTGTTTAGTAAAAACACATAGGTAATAAAAGATGGAAAATTTCATGACAATAGGAGTGGGACAGAGGTTAAGAAATATCAATGAATACAGGCAGTGAAAAAAAATTAGAGTAAAGATTAAGTAAAATTCTTAGTAATGGCAAAGGACTAAACTTCAAAAATTAAAATTTGGGAAAGAAAGTTTATGATATATAAGTGAGAACATTTTGGTGATGTTCTGAATACCTCAGAGACATCTAAAATAGGAAGTTATTCATTTACAGCATGAAATTATGTTAAAGATCTGAATTTTGGCATCATTAACACAGATATTTTTAGTGTGATTGATGACAGCAAGTTCAGTAAGAGCAGGAAGAAAGCAGGATATAGTAAACTCTGGGATAAAACACAGAAACTATGGAAAAGAAATGAAACATAATAAGGTAGTTAAGTGAAACAATTAGGAAGGAGGTTTGCTTGAGTGACAGAGGCTTGTTCAGGATGGTAAAGACCCTGAATTCAATCTCCCACCTAAAAGCAAAAACAAAAACAAACACCAAACAATGATCCATAATGCCTCCACTGTATTTAGAATTTAAATTATCTAAAGAATAAAATTTTGGGCCTGGGTTTTAGCTCAGTGGTTCTGGTGCCTGTCTTGCAAGCACAAGGGCCTGGGTTCAATTCATGGTAACCACATACGATACTGGGCATGGTGACTCACCCCAGCAGCAATCAGTACCACATACCACAGTGCCGGCCGTGGTGGCTCATGACTGTAATCCCAGCACTCAGGAG